>CAUYLG010005352.1:0-46558 GCA_963573385.1 Cacajao melanocephalus | reverse complement strand
TTTTAATACCCATTTTTAGACTGCATTCTAGCCTGGGCAATAGAACAAGAATCCCGTTCTCTCTCCCTCTTTCTCTTCCTCTTTCTTTCTCTCTTACATTCTTTTTTTTTCTTTCTTTCACTCTTTCTTTCTTTTCTCTTTTTCTTTCTTTCAAAAAAAAAAAAAACATGTCAACATTGTATAAATCTGGTTTTTCCCTTTTTTGCACATTGGGATCCTTAAAAAGCAGCAGTGGCCCAGTCTTCTACCTAGCTCAGGTTATCCTTGTATATCAGCTAAATTTGCATTATCAGATTAATTCAAATAAGAAATGAGGCTTAAATTTTTTCTTTTCTCAGAAATTTTGACAACTTAACCATGTCACAACCCAAGGAAATAAGAGGTAAAATTTTCAGATCACTAATTCATGAAAATTTTTTAGGAGATGAGGTTTCTTAGCATCTTGCCAGAGGAACACCAGAAAGTTATCTCTAGGATAAACAGTTAAAATATCTTACCTCCATTACTCCCAAACTGGTATAGATTGGTCTTGAAGTTAATGCTATTTTTAACAAGTAAGATGCTTTAGGTTTTATATTGCTGCTTCTTAAAAATCCAGATAATTTCATAAATCCTTATTTATTATTTTGTATAAACTATTCCCTGTGTAAATCTCCAAAATGTAAGCATGCCCAAACTTTAAACTTTGAGTCTTGTATTGAACAAATAAATACCTACTAGTTACTCTAATGTAGTTTAACTTAAATTGTTTTAATGGAGGAAGTATAATTCTTATTAGAATAATGTACACTTTATTATCATTTGTGCATTAATAGTTTTTGAATTCACCTGGTGTTGAAAAGAGTAAGATGTATTTCATGTTTGTAACTTTTTATCATATGAATTTATTTGAGAGCAGAATCCTGACTTGAGAAACTGGATGAATTAATAGCTAACATATCTGTTAATGTAGTTCTATAGCAATCATTTCTATAGCACTCTTTGCAGGACCTGGACAAAGACAATGAAATATTAACATTCCTGAGAGTACCTAAAGTGAAAGCATTCTGGATGGTTGATTATAAAGATATGTGCAATATTTAGATAAAATCAAACATTTGGAAATGTAGATTTTTAAGCTGTTGGGTTGGGGTTATACAAACATAAAAGCCTGATGTATTTTAGCACTGATGAAGTATCCAACTTTCATGCTTATAAAGACTATTAAAAAGCAAAGCTAAGCTTTTTTTTTCTTTCTAAAAAAGCAATTTTGAGCATTGAAATAATATGAGGGATTTTGCTTGGAATAGTGTGGGAGCAAGAAGATTCCTCTATTGTAATATAACATTAAGGGAAAAAAACTTGATAAGGCTACTGGAGGTTGCTTCATTTTAAGCACATTGCATTTTTATGTCTTTACTGGATAAGTTTGTAAAGGAGAATTATAAATTTTCCTCTAAATAGACTAGCATGGCATTTAGTTTTTTCAAAAATATCTAATATCTTTGTCACCATATGCTGACAAAGACACGATTATCTTAACTGAACTTCTCTATTTCACATACTTGTGTTGTTTTCATCTGAGTTAGGCAGGAATAAAACCCAAACTTTGGGAGATTCATTTTTGGAACGGCTGTGTACAGAACTTCTGTGGACCAGCTTCTCAATAAAACAACCATAACTGGTGAAAATCATGGGTAAGAAACATAAAGTATCTGGAAATTGTCCTAAAGGCCCACAGCAAATAAAGAAACATACACTCAAGAAAATCTGCAATATCTCATAAGAACAATAAGATCATGTAGTACTTGTGTCATAATTTGTTCTTTTCCTTCCCTTGCTCAGCATTATAGCAGCTCTACTGTAGGAGCACATGGCCAACAAGATGGGGCATTCTCTGCCCCAGGTCCCAAGCAATGGCTATCACACTGTATTACTTTACTAGGGTAACTGTAACAAATTGCCACAAACTTAGTGGCTTCAAATAATATAAATTTATTATTGTGAATACAGTTCTGGATGCCAGAGTTCAAAATTGTGGGATTGGCAAAGCTGCACATCCTCTAAAACCTTTAATGATAAATCTATTCCTTGTCTTTTCCAATTTCTGGTGGCTTCAGATATTTTTTGGCTTATGGCCACATGTTTCCAATATCTGTCTCTGTAGCCATATTGCTTCTTCCTCTGTGGCTCTCCTGTGCATCATTTATAAGGATACTTGCCATGCCATTGGATTTATGGCTCACCCAGATAATGCAGAATAGTCTTTTCATCTCTAGATTCTTGTCGTAATTACATCTGCAAAGATCCTTTTTCTGAGACAGTACCATTCCCAAGTTCTGGGGATAAGGACGTGGACATATCTTTTGAGAACCACCATTGAGTTCACTATAGTCTACCCTCTGAACCCCAAAAATTTACATCTGCCTCATGCATGAAACACATTTACCCAATTCCAACATCTTGCAAAACTTCAACATATTAAAGCACAAAATCTATGTCCACAATCTCACCTAAATGTCATTAGCTCAAAAGTCCCAGATGTCGCCATCCGAAACAGGTATGGGTGAGACACTGAGTATTACTCATCCTGGGGCAAAGTTTCTCTCCATCTGTGGACCTGTGAAAATAGGAAAGACGTTATTTTTAAGAATACAATGGTATAGGATAGGGATAGGATAACGGTTTTAAACATTTCCACTTTAAAAGGGAAAAAATTAAGGAATAAAAGGATCATCAGTTCCAGGCATGTTCAAAATCGATAGGCCAACTTAACTAGATTTCAAGGCCTAGGTATAATCCTCTGTGGCTATGGGGTCTGCCTTCTGGATTCGTGATTTCACTGGTTAGGTGAAACATGGAGCAGGGTCGCTCCATAAGCCTCTACCTGAAACAGCGCTATATCTTCTGACCCCAGAAGCAGTTCTGTAAGCCTTTGTCTCTGTCTTTAGTGGCTAGTTGGTCTCTGCCTCTGTGTTTGTGCTTTTGACTTCTGCATCTATGAATGTGCATTCAGCCTCGGCTGTAGTGCTGTAGCTTCGTAGGCCTTTGCACCATGTCTCTCTGGGTCTCTGCACCTGTGGCACACTCATTGGGATATTTCTTGAAGGACAGAATATATTTGCAGCCAAATAGTAATATCAATCTGTTTCCATCCTATAGAGTTTTGGAAGTCTGACAACTTTCTTCTTTTTGTCCTCTCTCTATCCCTGTCAGTCCAACTGATGGTGTTTCTTCTGATAAAATATTTCCAAAAACTTTGTGGGTCTCCTGTGTATGTCACGGGGATTCATAAAGTGGGACAGGAGGGTCCTCCACAGATATTTCTTTGATCATCCCATCTCTTTTCGTGGCTTCTGCTGAGATATCTGAGTGGATTTATAAATCTTCTTACTGAAGAGATTGTCTAATCTCTTCAGTAAATACTTGTCTAGTCATCCATTTTGTCTTCTCTCCAGAGCACACTTTCCTAACAGTGAGGTTAAATTTAGTGTCCTTTGCAATCTGGCTAGGCTGAAAATTTCTCCAGTTATAAAATGCTGGTTTCTTTTTGCTTAGAATTTTATCTCTCAACTTGTCTTGTTCTTCCTACATTTTACTACAAGTAACAGAAAAAACCAGGCCACACCTTCAACACTTTGAGATTCTCAGCTAAATATCTAAGTTCATCAGCTTACAAGTTCTGCTTTCTACATAGCTGTAGGATACAACCAAGCCATGTTTTCTCTGACTGTATAAGAAAGATCATCTTTCTTCTCTTTCCAATGACATTTTTCTTATTTCCTTCTGAGCCTTTCCCAAAAGCATCCCCAACGTTCATATTTCTATATACTACTAACATTCAGTTAATGAGTATATATTAAAAGTATTCATATAGTAGTATATATATTCATATACTACTAACATTCAGTTAATGAGTATATATTAAAAGTATTAATAGGGAAATAATACTTCTTTCTTAGCTTGTTTCTCTTGCTTTCATTTACTCATTGAATAGCAGAGGCCAGAAATGGCAATCAATTCTGTCTTGCAGACAGTGTGGAAATCTTGGGGGCCATTGCTGAGGGCCATTTTCTGTTGTTGTTAAGATTTGGCTATGATTACAGAGTACCTAGTAGAGAGTTAGTGGCAGTGGAGATCTGTTGAGGAGAAGTGGTAATGTTTACTTAGTGACTAAATTCAAACAAATCAATCCTGGTAATTTGGGTATAGTATAGTAAAATGTAACTAACAGGCCACTAATTAATTTCTAGGATTTAATTCAAAGTAAGTACTGTTTACAAATTCAGAATAAATGCTATTTACTAGATGTTTACATGGAACTTCCCATTAGTTACCTTATTCCTCTAAATCAGGAAACAATAATGGTTGCTTTACTCTGAGGACAATGAATGAACTAAGAATGCTTACTTACTTCTATATAGGAATGGGAGGACTGTCTGAAGTTATAAATAAGAAAATAATCGATTTTTTGACCAATAGTATTATTTTTATAAGAAGATTTAAATGCCAATATTTACTGAAAATTTTGACATATATACAGATGCTAAGTATACACACAGACACTAAGTATATATTTATAGTGTTATAAACAATATATAATTTATAGCATAAATTTACTAAATATCATACTTAATTGCATATGTTTTACATATTAGATGTAATCAAGTCCCAATTATTCATGCCTCCAAATAGATCATCTAAAGCCTGAGTAGAATTAAACCTAATTATTGGAAATATACTTCTAATTACTTGGGCTGTGGTAGACCAGACAATAATTGTTTGAAGTAGGATGGTTTAGTTTTTTCCAAGATTAATTTGAAAGCTCTAATAACGCTTCTCAGTTTTACCTCTGGCTGCTTAGACATAATTAACTGAAAGCATTATATAATTTTCCAAATTTTTCTAACCATTTTACTAAGATCCTTAATAGTATTTCTTTTTCTGTTTCTTGACACCAGTTCTCACTTATCCTGAAAGAAGCGTGATTGAACATGGACATTTGAAAACAGTCAGGTTAAAGAGAAAGGGCTGTGTCTACAAGCCTGGCCAGCTAAAGAATCATGACTAGGGTCATGGAGCAAGATAGGAACAGGAGTGGAATTTTATTTCACTGTGCAGACTGTAGGGGCGATGGAATATTGAGGTGAGCAAACAAAGCAGAGTAGTTCGGGGCCTTGTAACTTCCATTTCTGATTCTTGCCTCACTTAGGAGACTGGGGAATTGAGACCCATGAGTGAGGTGAAGCAGTGAGTTATGTGGAGTATTCCACTCAATATCAAACAAACAAATGAAACCCGAGAATAAGAACCTTACAAAGAAGAAGCTGAAAACACAACCAAATTTCCTCTCTTGCTCATCAAATAACAAATTATATAACACCCTGGAAAGGAATGGCAAAGTACAAGTTCACGGTATACCTAATCTTTCCTTGTGTTTAACCATTTTCATATTTGCAGAGATAATGAGATAATTGCAAGCTGAGAGGTTTGACTCTAGTTCTTCCAGGGGTAGAATATGCAAACAGCTTGTTTATACAGTTCAAGTACCTTATTAAGTGGATAAGGTAACTGTGCTTTTAGAATGCGATATGAAGAAATTAATAATCCAGTTAACTAATGTCTAACTTTAATTAAGCGGAACTTAGCTGTGAATAGAAAGACAAGTTGATAGATAAAAGCTGGTGCTTACAGTATGTGTTAAAGCTCTGCCTCTTGTTCTACTATTTATGTATTACATACTATAGATCATGGGGGAAGTATGTAATATGTTATATTTTCTTCCTAAATAAAATTAATTCACCTGATAAATATGCATGAGTATCTATTTATGCAAGACATAATGCAAGATACTGCCATTGATAGTTTTTTGGTATAATGCTTTATAGTTTTCAAAGTTATTTTTAACTTACATTATCCACAAACTGAATAACAATCCATTCTGTTAGGTTCTTAATCAAATTGTCCCTAAAATGCCATTGGGAGTTTTGTTATTTCTGTGGTAGATCTCAGAAAATGAACATGGGCACAGAGAGAAATATTTCTGTATATAACGTACTGGGTGCATGTGTCCTTGGGTCCCCTTTATCTATCTCTTGACCTTTATGATAAGAACTTTTGTTTCAAGAGAGTTGGTTTTCTGCTCTGCCCTCCAGACACTGGGATCTATGCACAGCGTTTCTTTTTATTTTTTTATTGTTTTATTTTATTTTATTTTTGAGATGGAGTCTCGCTCTGTCACTAGGCTGGAGTGTAGTGGCACGATCTTGGCTCACTGCAACTTGGATCTCTGCCTCCCAGGTTCAAGTAATTCTCCTGCCTCAGTCTCCTGAGTAGCTGGGACTACAGGTGTGTGCCACCACACCCGGCTAATTTTTGTATTTTTAATAGTGATGGAGTTTCACCATGTTTGCCAGGATGATGTCTTGATCTCATGATCCACCCACCTTGGCCTCTCAAAGTTCTGGGATTACAGGTATGACTCAACACACCCAACACAGATATTTCTTTTTGTACCTAGCCATTTATATTTTATCTCATAAAGGAAATCTAAAGGACAGATCAAAGAACTATAAAATAAATCAAAATCACAGTATATAAAAACGATTCACAATTTAATAAACATTTACATTAATAAAAATGTGTGTATTTGTGTGCACGTAAAATTGACAATACAGGAATACCTTTTAAAAGACCAACAAGGTTTTGCTCTTTAATCTTTATTTAGTTATGCATAAATTAATCTGAAATTCAGAAAGCTTATGTGGAGTGAATAGTACAGATACCCTTAACAACTGTTCCTTGAATTAAAAAATTTAAAGTTAAAAGCTTGGGAGGTTGATATATTCAAGTAATCCATGGTCACCTGAGAAAACAGAAGGTTTTTTTAAAAACTCCTTGAGCCATATTCTTATATCAACTCTACATTTTTCTTCCTCTTCATGTTTCTGCTAATCTGTGCCGTCATAAAGTAGAATTTGTATTTCTCAATCTAAAAATGCTAATTTATTTATTTTCTAGAAATATGACTTAACTGGAAACACAAGCATACTTAAATAATGGGGGAAAAATGAAAGAGATTTTAAAATTTATTAGAATTTACATTTGCCTTCATTTTGTAAATAAGGGATTGTTTTGTCAGTTTAGAGAAATTGTGTTTTGTTAGTAAGATATAAAATGACATCTTGTGACTGAAAAGATTTATCTCTGTTTATTTTATATTTATCCTGATAGATCTCAAGTTGCTACATTTAACAGGTTTTAATACAACATTGACTTAAATTAGAGTTGATTTTTGTGCTATGCAAAGATTTGAGGTATGGCATTATGTACTTTTTTGGTTTGTTTTACAGATTTACAGCAATAATTGACCAATAAATAAAGAATTAAAGCACAGCTCTACAATAAATTAAAATTTAATTCAATTAACATATTTACTTAGGTCATCTGGTTACATTTAAATTTGAACAAAGAGTTTCACTTAGCTTCATTACTATGTAACTGTCTGTCTAATATAACTTATAGCTTATAGATTTTTCAGTGCATGGACTTCTTAAAAATTTATTATAATTTTAAGTGGATAATGGGATGAGACAATGAAAAAACGATGAAAGGGACAAAAAATATTAATATGAGGTAGTATAAACATGAACTATCAAGTCAAATTATTTTCTGATGAATTTGATCAACATTAAAAATATATCAGAACCACCCAGGGACCCAAAACTCTGCTCTCTCCATGTATAGATGTCTTAAAATATAACTCTTTTTTTTGTATTTCTTTTGTGTGTTTGTTTTTTAAAATCTACACTAGAGCCAACAGTATCCACATATTAGGCGTTTATGGTTATCTTCATCTTGTCCTGAGTTAGTTTCCATCTGGTATAATTTTCTTTTAGTCTGCCAGTTTCCTTTAGTATCATTTGTACTGAAAATCTGCTTATGGTGAAATGTCTTAGTGTTGCTTGTCTAAAAATACTTTTATTCTTAAAATATATTTTCTCTGGGTATAAAATTATGAGTTGAGGGTTTTGGCTTGTTTGTTTATGCTGTTGTTATGATTGGTTGTTTTCCCCTCTCATCATTTTCAAGTTTTCTCATGTCTTTTAGTTTTCATAATTTAGATGTGAAATCAGTATATATTCATATCATTGTTCCACCATACATAGTGTCTCATTTTTCTTAAGTTGCCTTCATCCTTGGCAGTTTGAGTATGTGGCTCAATAGTGGGCTTTCTGGATATATCTTTATTTTGTTTTCTATGTTTCTTCAATTTGTAAATATTTTTCAACAGCTTTGGGAAAATTTTGGCCACTATTTCTCCAAATAAATGTTCCTTCTATATTCTTCATTTTCTCTATCTAGGACTCCAATTACATGTATGATAGAGCTCTTGATATTCTTACACAAAATTTTGTTAATAGTTTTTAAATGTTTTTTTCTCTCTATTATTTAGATTGTGTCACTACTGTTACTCTACTGTCAGAGTTTTACTTTTGTCATATTCCCAGTCTGCTGTTAAGCCCTCCAATTAATGTTTATATTTTAGAAATTGTAATTTTTAATTCTAGAATTTCTATTTTGTTCTTTTTAACAGTTTCCCTCTACTAAGGTTTTCTATTGGTTTGTTCATGGCAAGTATTTCTTTCTTTTTTTTTTTTTCTTGAGTATAAATTATAACAATCACTTTTAAATCTTTGCCTGTTACAACATCTGAAATATTTGAAGATTGGTCTCTTTTTGTTGCCCTTTCTCTTGAGTATGGGCCACACTTTCCTGTTTCTTTGTGTGTCTAGTAGTTTAAAATTTTTTCCTGGACACTTGGGCATTGGATATTACAGGCATAATAGATTCTGTTTTAATCATTTGGAAATTATTGAGTTATTTGTTTTTGTTTTTAACAGTCAGTTAACTTGGTCGATTTCAATCTCCAAATCCTGTTTCCCTGGGGAGCACTAAAATCTTTGTTTAGAAGACTTAGTCTTAGTTGGGCTGCTTGTAGACTGGCCCATGCATGCATAGTTTAGGTGATCAGCTGGAAAGGTGGGCAGGATTTATACTCAAAAGATAGAACTTTCCCTTTCCTTTTTTATGGATTTCTTCCTTTTGAAACTCACCCAATAGTCCCATAGAGCTGATGTTTATGATTTATTTGAAGAAATACAGAAATTGATTCTCCCAGTCTTAAAATTTGAGAAAGTTATGTTTGTCTTATCTGAGTTCCTTTCTTGGGAAAACAATCATCAGTCCTCTCAGACAGTGGCAAGGAACTGAAACCTACCAGATCACTGCATTTGGACAATTAGATGTCAGGCCTCTTCCCCTGCATGACTGCTTCAACAACCACCTGCTTCCTGTTGACAAACTTCTTTTTTATACTCTTTCCTAGTTCTTGTTTTCCCACACATGGTTGCACGTCTTCCCTGCTATATAAACTCCTGATTCATACTAGTCAGTCAGGCCAGGCACAGCGGCTCACACCTGTAATCCCAGCACTTTGGGTGGCCAAGGCGGGTGTATCACAAGATCAAGAGATAGAGACCATCCTGGCCAACATGGTGAAAACCCATCTCTACCAAAAAAAAAAAAAAAAAAAACAAAAATTAGCTGGGTGTGGTGGCACTCACCTGTAGTCCCAGATACTCGGGAGGCTGAGGCAGGAGAATTGCTTGAACCCAGGAGGTGGAGGTTGCAGTGAGCCAAGATTGTGCCACTGCACTCCAGCCTGGTGCATAGTGACAGAGCAAGGCTCTGTCTCAAAAAATATATATGTATATATTAGTCAGTCAGGGAGATGAATTTGAGACTAATCTCCCATCTTTTTGGCTGCAGCACCGGATTAAAGCCTTCTAAACAATACTCATTGTTTTGGTGACTGGCTTTCTCTGCAGTGAGTAACAGGAACTTGAGTGAACCCCTGTTGTTTCAGTAACACTTTCCTTTCCCATTGCTATGGGAACCCTAAACTTTGCCCTTTATTTTTTCAAGGCAATATCACTGCATACTCCCTATCTGAATTTTAGCCACCCCACATGACAATGACCATTGCTTATCCTCAGTTAAGGGGATATAGAAAAAAGACCTCACTCAATGCTGTTCTCTTTTCCAAATGTCAGCCGCACTTCAGGTTATTTCAATTTATGGAATAATTGAGTAATTAAATTTCATGAGAATTTAATTCTCCTTAATTAAGTACAGTTTTATTACATCAAGAATATTACAAATTAATAAAGTGAATATTTGATCATTTTTCCTCAAAGCAGTTTCCTAGCAGTTACATAGATAAACATTTTATTCTACTTCATTATATTTTTTAAAAATTAAACACATTAAATATATTTCGCATGTATGCATCCTAAGGAAAAAAAATTGCCACTACTTTTTAGCTCTATCAGCAACAACTATCAATCTTAAGTATCATATTTTATTGAAGGTTAACTTCCTGTAGTTGAGTGAGAAAGTGGCCATTTATTGTTTTTGCCTCAAGGACCTTCATTCAGCTGAACTAATGCGACTTTAACAGTGTAAAGACAGAGATCATTTACTAGGAAGGACTCATTTATTATAAAATCTAAGAAAATGAGTTTTAGTCTATCCTTTATTCAGTGTACTTGAAAAGAATTTCTCAAATGTTTTCTAGTGTGTATACTGTTACCATTTATAAACACAAATAAATGCCATATGAAGATTAACTGGGTAGCTTTTGTGATAATTTTCCTGGGGCCACTAGAGAAAATCTAAGAGGACCACATTGAAGTCATCCCATTATCTGTTTTTACAGAGAGTTTGCTCACTTAATTTTTCTGCCGTAAGTGGAAAACACCATACACTATATGTCATGCATCCATAAAGATCCATAATTCATACTAGCATATGGCATAGTAGAGACTCTGGAAATGTTGGGTAAGAAAACCTATTTAACTGTGCTTAGTTTAGTGTTTCCTAAATGTATTTGACTACAAATTTCTTTTTCACACATAAAGGGATAGAGTTAGAGGGTTCTAGGTAAACCCTCTAATGAAACAAATAGGCAAAACTGATTATTCAATATGTTAATAAAACCTGATATCTTGGGTGATTAGGTGTATCAATGAGAAGAAGGAGCTTACTCTATAAAGTTGAATAGTTTAAACTTTGAGGAAAAGGACCTTCTCAGTTTGAATGTTTCTGGGTGCTTAGCATATGAAAACCCCATTTAAGTATCCTAGAGAAAAGGAAGATTTTACACTAAGCCATGTTAGATCTAATGACATTAGTAAGAAAAGCAGTGCTGTAAATGTGGGTCTCTTTTCTCTTCATTCTCTATGTGTGGATGTATGTATGTAAGTACGTGTCTGGCATACAAAAGAGGAATCATTTGTCAAGGGCAGTCTGTGAGTTAACTTGCAGGGAATTAGTAAATTAACACAGGAAATCAGTAAATAGATGACGATGACTGATGTTAACTGAATGGACAGGCTTCTCAAATGTATTATTTGGGACCTCATAATGGGCAGCCAGTTTATTTTAGAAAATCTCATCCAGAGACTATTCTCTTCATTCCCATTGTGTAAACCTGGTTAACCTACTTAAGCATTCCTTCTTCTGCAGGTAGAAAGATGATCCTTAATATAATCAGCCTCAGTGGATTATCTGGATAATTCTAGGGAGATCTTATTCTAAGAGTTCTCTTCATGATATCTACTCTGTCATCATGATGCTACAAACCCTATGACCGTTGCCTATAATTCTCTTTCCTTCTTATTTATTCTGGCTTTGCCCTAAAGGACTCAGCTCTTATACCATCTCTTATGCAAAACATTAATCAAAACCTACACCAACAGAATTAATTGCTCATTCCTTTCTGCCTCCTTAGCACGTTCTTTATCTGTTCATATTGCATTATAGCTGTTTGTTCATTTACTGCAACATTCTTGTGGGTTACGGTTTTGATATATTATTTCAATCTAGCTTATATTTATATCTAGACCCAGTCCAACACATAGCAGTATTCAATAAATATTGGTTAACTGAATGAGAAATAAACATGGGAGCTTTTTTGTTTTTTTTGTTTTTGTTTTTGGTTTTGCTACTTCACTCTAGTCTATATTCAAGTTGTGATACTGTCAACTTCCCCTTTCAAGATATGCTTCTCTGTTCCCCAAGAGAACACTAAAAATCTTGGCCTCCTGTTTGAAAAAAAAAGAGTATACGGGAAGAAGTTATGCAGTGAATCTTCTCAGGCTGCTGTAACAAAATACCACAGACTGGGTTGCTTAAACAATAGAAATGTATTTTCTCACAGCTCTGGATGCTGAGGGATTCAGTATCAAGGCAACAGTAAATTCAATTTCTAGTGAGTGTCTTCTTGGCTTACAAATGACTATCACCTTGCTGTGGGCTCACCGGCACTCTCTAGTGTTTCTTCTTATAAGAATGCTAATCTTGTTGATCAAGAATCCATTCATGACCTTTTACCTTAATTACCTTCTTAAAGAACTCATCTCTAAATATAATCGCACTGGGGGTCTGGGCTTCAGCATATGAATGTGAGGGGGGTACACAAACATTCAATCAATAACAAGTGGATGTCACTTTTAGATGTTTCCTACCTGTCAGGCACCATTTGTTTAATTTTTGTTTATACAGATTATTTAGAATGAATGATTATTTGTGACTAACAGAAAGTCTTTTTAGTACATCAAAAGTCACTACAGTATTATTTCTTGGATTTTTAAAATTATTCTTTACACAGTATTTTCAATTTGAGACATATTTTGGGTAGTAGTTGTTTGTTTTTTAAAGTTTATCTAGAATAGGATGTCATATTTTCTTAAGAAGATAAATGTATGGAGTATTAGTTGCAGTCAATTCCAGGAAAACTGTTAACTGGCATAGAGCAGTTAGGAGCAGCCAGCTGGCACTTCATAAGCAATCCTGCATACCCACAAAGCTCTCCACCTGTGGAAATTGGCATGTAGATAGCAGAACAATTAAAATGAATGAGAAACATCAGTGTTCATTGCCCATATGCTAATTAATGGTCATTTCTCTCTCTGTGTGTTACCTAGTCATTTGTTTAAATGCAGTATATGTTCTCTGTATTGTTGCAATTTGGTTCAAGATTTGAGGCAGCCAAAGGGCTTTAGTGGGATAACATTACTGTAACTACCTAAAGAGTGAAATGATTTTCCAATGTAGATTTTTTTATTCTTTGTCGTAACTTGATCTGTGATATATCCAGAAATCTTTTAAGGAGTAAAGACTGGCATCAGCATCAGCGGAATGTTTAAATGTGAAAAAAAATGTGTCACGTGGCTGGGTGCGGTGGCTCACGCCTGTAATCCTAGAACTTTGGGAGGAAGAGGTGCGCGGATCACCTGAGGTCAGGTGTTTGAGACCAGCCTGGCCAACATAGTGAAACCCTGTCTTTACTAAAAATACAGCACCTGTAATCTCAGCTACTCTGGAGGCTGAGACTGAAGAATCTCTTGAACCTGAGAGGTGGAGGTTGCAGTGAGCTGAGAATGCACCATTGTACTCTAGCCCGGGCAGCTGAGCAAGGCTTTGTCTCAAACAAAAAAAGTGTAAAGTTAATAAAGTTGTTGCCACTGAGTAGGTAAGCACAAATGCAACTATTTCCATCCCTCTTGGAAATGACATACAGTATTTGATACTTGGGGAAATACAAAAACAAAAAAATTTCAGTTGTTTATTGTTTAATCAGTTTTTAAAGTAATCACTCTTGCAGATAAAGCAAACACTGATAATGAATCTTTACAGTGCTTATAAAACTTTATGGAACTGAGCAAATACCATTGTCAGGTGTCCAATATTACATCCTTTATGAACTACCCTTGTTTTAGCACATATCTGGGTTGATATGTGTTAATGTAACCAAATGTCCTATCTTGGAGTCACTAGAATATGAACTGTACAAAAACCTAAACAATTGACATTTCATTAGATAACAGGAGTTTTCATATGTTGGTATGAAATTAATCTTTTTAAGAAATTCTGAAATTTGATGAACTCATATAATCTCTGAATCTGGGTGTGCCCTCTGCTTTGAACATTTGTGTTAATTTAATTCTGTATAATTTAATTAGTGTTTAAGCAATGGGACAATGACCTAAAGCAAGTATGATACTTGATATTTAAAAAATCATGAGTTAAACAAAGAATAACTTTGAAAAGCATTCTAATGATATCTTATGTTTTACAAATTTTTGTACCACTCATTTTCAAGTAATTAATTCAAAAAGGAGAGAGGCTTTTTGGAAGATTAAGAATAGAATAAAACAGATTTTTGTGGGAAATATATAATACATGCTGAAGAAATTTAATCTTCTTCAATGTTATTAATATTGTCACATACTGCTCTCTCTACAGCTAAACTTTTGAAAGCAAATTGAGCTGTAAAACACATTATGTTTAGAATTAAAAGCTCTGGTCCTACTCTCAATTCTTTCAGTGACAGATTTGTTACTTTTCTCACATTTAAGATAGGTGTGATAATCGCCTATTCTAACTGCCTCAGGTGTCTATGTAAAAGTTAGGGATGTTTAAAAAGCACAAACAAAATAATATACAACTTTTCTGTTAATAGGGTAGTAAAAAAGCCCAGCTATTTGGAGCTCTAAAAACATTTCTGTTTATAAGTCTCCCTACATTTTTCTTAGATGAAGTTTAGTTTTGACTTTCCCAATCCTATCTTTACTTGCTTTTCATAAAGTAATTGTACTGGTTTTTGCTCTAAAAATAAATCATGACAATGCCCTTAGTAAGATTTTTAAAACAATAATTACTTGCATTTTAGTGTTCTTACATTTTATTATTCTTATATAATTATAAAGAAAAGATAGATTTTTATTTTGATACAAGTGTCAGGTTTTTGCTTTGGTTTTTTTCTCCTGTTGTTACGTTAAATAGCAGTTTTACCTATGGAATTTTTCTTACATTTTGTACTATAGACTGAATTTGAGATGAGTCATTCCCATCTTTAAAAAACTACATTAACATATTGAATATAAATAAGAAAAACTGCTAGCTCTTAGTTAATATAGACCTGCACTTAACAACATGCTGAATCTATTATGGAATTGGCATTAACACAGACCTTGAAGTTTTCATGTCTTATAGAACCTGTGATGAGGTAATAAATTGGCTGTGTTAGACGATATAAGCTATGTGGAAACAGAGTTGCAAAAACTTATAATGGATTATTTATGGCATCTGCTAGTTGCAGAGAGTATTTTAATTCATTTAATCATGAGACTATTTTTCTGACTAGAAAATTTATTTTTAACACCTTTTAAAAGGAATGAAAATAGGTTTCCAGATACTAATACTGAAATTCCAATAGCCCACAGCAAAAGATAGAAAGGTTTGTTTCTAAATTTTGTTGCCAATAACATAATATTTCAAATTACCAAACTTAAAATATTTAAATCCAAAGAAATACAGTGAATAAATGACATAGTGGTTCTTAAGGAAAAAAGTAAACATGGATGATACTTTTTATAGTTACAAGTTTTCCAAATAAAATACTTCTGGTTAGCTTGTGAGTTTCCAGAAGACATCCCCAACTTCCATTACTTAGACCAGTCTTATAACATTAGCTTCTCTCTTTGGTAGTTAATTGTATTCCACCATTTGTAAGGCATTGTGAGGATGCATTGTAATCCTGGTATGTCAACATTAAATCTCTGTGTGACTGTCATATTGTAGCTATTTGTTAGTTAATGATTTTCATGTTGTATTAAGTGCTTAGTGATAGAAAAAGTTAAACAGACACATATTCATTATTTAGCATAGAATTTCCAAAAATAATTCACTCTTTGGTGGTTTTCTTAGTCCACTTTGTGCTGCTTTAGCAAAATACTGCACACTGGATAATTTATAAAGAACAGAAACTTATTTCTTACAGTTCTGAAGGATGAGAGGTCCCCAAACAAAGCACTGGCATGTGGTGTCTGGTGAGGCCTTTCTTGCTATATCCTTATAGAGTAGAAGGCAGAAGGGCAAGCAGGGACGAAAACTGGGATCTCACATTAAAGAAGAGTGAAAGAAAAAGAGCTCACTTCCACAGCCCTTTTAATAGTGCCATTAATCTGTTCATGAAGGTTGAGCCTTCAAACCTTCATAACCTAAACACTTCCCATCTCCCAATACTGTTACATTGGGGATTAAGTTTCAACATTCGTTTTGGAAAGAATAAAAAAATTCAAACTATTGAATTCTGCCCTTGGCACGCCCAAATTAATTTCCTCCTCATATGCAAAATACATTCATTCCATTCGAGTAGGTTAAGTCTTAATTTGTTACAGCATGACTTTAAAATTCCAAAATCCAGTTTTATCTAAATCACATATGAGTGAGATTCCAGGCATGATTCATCCTGAGGCAAATTTTCCTCCAGCTGTGAGCTTCTGAAATAAAATAGTTTATATGCTTTCAAAATACAATGATGAGACGGTCATAGGATAGAATAGATGTTACCATTCCAAAGAGAGAAATAGGAAAGAAGAAAGGAACAACAGGTCCCAAGTCACTCTAAAACACAAGAGGGCAAACAACATTAGATCTTAAAGATTACAAATAATTATCTTTGCTTCCATGTCCTGGACACACTGACATAAAGTGTGGGTTTCCAAGGCCTCTGTCAGACCCACTTCTATGACTTTCCTGGGTGCAGCTCGTGTCACTCTCATAGGTTGAAGTAAGGTGCCTGCGGCCTTTCCAGGCTGGTGTTGCACACAGTTGGCTCCACAATTATGGGGTCTCTGGGGCAGCCCTGCTTCCACAACTCCACTGGGTGCCACCCTATTGAGGGTTCTCTGTGGTGGCCCTGAAGCTATTTGAGATATCCTTTGAAATCTAGATAGAGGAAGCTATTTCTCTATCACTTTGTGTGCCTGCAGAATTAGCACTATGTAGACAGCACCAAGGCTTAACACTTCCAATCTCTGAAGCTTTCCTTGAGCTACACTTGGGTATGCTTGAACTACAGCTGCAGAAGCCAAAAAGCACTACAGTGGAATGCAGACAGCAGCAATGTACAGTGGTTTCTGGGTAGTGAGCCCCAAGGTCACACATGTGCCCTAGTATCTTCTCTTAAAAACTTTCTGCCCTCAAGGCCCTGACACTCTGGGCCTGTGATAGGTGTTGCAGCCTCAAAAGACTCCAAAATGCCTTCAGGGTCATTCCTTCATTGTTTTGATGAATAGTACCAGGATTCCTTCTACTGATATTAATATCCTTATGAAATGGCCTTTGACTACACCCTTAGTTTTTTATTTTCCTAAAGTTACTTTTTTAATTTCTTACATGACTAGGATGAAAATTTCAAAAAATTTTATGTTCTATTTCCATTTTAATTACAAATTTCTTCTTTATTTCTAGTTCTTGAATTTTACTATAAGAAGCTAAAAGAAGCCATGCAGATCCTTCACTATTTTGCTGTTTAGAAATTTCTTCTCCCAGATATTGTAGTTCATTACTCTTAAATTCTGCCTTTTACAAAGTCTGTGGGCTTGGACAAAATTCAGCCAAGGTTTGTTTGTTTATTTATTTTTATTGTTGTCACTTTATAATGAAGGTGGTGCATTAATCAGACTTCTCTAGAGGGACGGAACTAATAGAATAGATGTATATATGGAGGGAGTTTGTTCAGTAGTATTGACTTACATCATCAAGAGATGAAGTCCCACAATAGGTGTCTGCAAGCTGAAGAGCAAAGAAGCCAGTCCAAGTCCCAAAACCTCAAAAATAGGGACAAGAGCCCCTGGCAAAAGTCTGATACGGTTTGGTTCTGTGTCCCCACTCAAATCTCACTTTGAATTATAATAATCCCCAGGATGTCAAGGGCAGGACGAGGTGGCAACTTTCCCCATACTGCTCTTATTATAGTGAGTGAGTTCTCACAAGATCTGATGGCTTTATAAGTGTCTGGCATCTCCTCTGCTGGCACTCATTCTCTTGCCTGCTGCCATGTAAGCCATGCCTTTCTCCTCCTTTGCCTTCTGCCATGACTGTGAGGCCATTCCCAGCCATGTGGAACTGTGAGTTCATTAAATCCCTTCTTACAAAATACCCAGTCTTGGGTATGTTTTTATTAGCAGCATGAGGACAGACTAATACAAAGCCCAAGAGTCCAAAAGCTGATGTTTGAGGGCAGGAAGCATCCAGCACAGAAAAAATGAAGGCCAGAATGCTCAGCAAGTCTGCTCTTTCCAATTTCTTCTGCCTGTTTTATTCTACCCGAACAGGTAGCTAATTATATGGTGCCCTCCCAGATTGAGGGTGGGTCAGCCTCTCCCAGTCCAGTGACCCTAATGTCAATCTCCTTTGGCAACATCCTCACAGACACACCCAGGAGCAATACTTTGCATCCTTCAATCCAATCAAGTTGAACTCAATATTAACTATCACAGATGGCTTTTCCTCTAGTTCCCAATGCCTTGTTCCTCATTTCCATGAGACCTTATCAGAATGGCCTTTACTGTACATATTTCTACCAACATTCTGTTCACAACCACCTAGATAAATGTCTAAGAATTAGACACCCTTTACAGTTATTCTCTTCTGAGCCCTCTCAAGAATCACCTTTTATGCTGTTCATGACATATAGGTTTTTCTCTATATTGTTCCTTCAAATTATTTCATCCTCTATTTATTACCCAGGCTCCACGTTTTTAGTTGTCATAGCAATTCCTCACTCCTGGTACCCATTTCTGTCTTAGTTTTGTGCTACCATAAAAAAATATGACAAACTGGGTAATTTGTGCTTTTTTTTTCATTTTTTCTTTAAAAAAGGGATATATAAGTGCATAACATGTAGGTTTGTTGCATAGGTATACAAATGCCATGGTGGTTTGCTGCACCTAATGACCCATCCTGTAAGTTCCCTCCCCTGACCCCTCACCCGCCAACAGGCCCTGGTGTGTGATGTACCCCTCGCTGTGTCCATATGTTCTCAATGTTCAAATACCACTTATGAGTGAGAACATGCAGTGTTTGGTTTTCTGTTCCTGTGTTAGTTTGCTGAGGATGATGGCTTCCGGCTTCATCCATGTCCCTGCAAAGGACATAATCTCATTTTTTTCATGGCTACATAGTATTCCATAATGTATAGGTACCACATTTTCTTTATCTAGTCTATCACTGATAGGTATTGGGGTTGAGTTCATGTCCTTGCTATTGTGACTAGTGCTGCAATAAGCATACATGTGAATGTGTCTTTACAGTAGAATGATTTATATTCTTTTGGGTACATATGACAAACTGGGTAATTGGTAAAGGACAGAGATTTATTTCTCACTGTTCTTTTTAACCACTGAGAGGTTAAATATTAAGGTTCTGGCACCTGGTGTCTAGTGAGGGCCTTCTTGCTATGGATACAAGTGTTATATCCTCATGTGGTAGAAAAGCAAGAGAGAAAGAACCCATTTAACAAGTCCTTTTTATTGTGGCATTAATCCATTCATGAGGATGGAACCCTCATTACCTAAAAATCTCCCATTAGCTCTCACCTCTCAACATTGTTGCATTGGGGATTAAATTTCAACATGAGTTTTGGAAGGGACAAATACTTTCAAGCCATAGCCATAGTAATTATTTCCCTACCAATTATTACCAAGTACTCTATCTACTATTTATTTTCATTACTGAAAAGGTGCAATTTGCTTTTATGTTTACTATAATAAAGTATAAGGTAAGAATCCATTTTTGAAATCTTTCTCATTTAATACATTTTCTTTTATGAATAAAAAGGAAGAATATTTATTTGAGTGCTGCAGTGGAAAAATTGTGGCAAAAATAAAACAAGGGAAAGAACCCTCTGGCTATTTTCTCACTTTCTTTCTCAAGTCAGGTTATCCTTATGTCACTTTCTTCTGAACCTGCTTATAATGTTGTCCCTATAGATTATTTAGTCTGCCCAAAACATTTCTTTCTCCTTCTTGTAGGTTGAATATGTGACATAAGTGAGGTGAGTCATAGTTAGCATTCATTAATCTGGCCAAATTGCCAGTATCAAAGTAGTCCTATGAAAAGCAGAGTTCTGTGGGGTTTTTCTAAGTAGAACTAGGAGGAATAATTTTCTCGTCTCTTCTGGATATCAAGTATTAAGTGTAGTTTAAAAAAACCTCCCAAGGATCAAGTCCTTTTCAAGTGACAAAGCCCAAGAAGTATGTAAGAAGCAGAAGGAGTCTTATAAGATCACATCTTAGATTCATTCTCTAAAGCCTCTGAGATGCCCTGTTCCTGTAGTTCTTCCTTTAATTTTTGCAGCTATCTCATATCCTTCCAATCCACCCCATGTTTAGATTAACCTATTTTTAATTTAGTTCCTTTACTTGGAATGGAAAATATCTGCTTTAAGCTGCATGTTCAAAAAGGGAATGTCAAAGGATACTGTAGTATTCACACTTTATATACCATCTTTAAACTGCGCCTCAGCGATTCATCTCCACCAGATTTTACATCAAAATCAGAAACCACTATTGCATGGACTTATTTATAACTCTAATGTGGGTGTTGCTGGGATTCTCCATTTGCCTTCTCTAACATTAGTCTCTGCTACACAATGATGCAATGTATGTTTAGGTTTTTTCACTGCAAAGGCTGAATCTCAAGGAGGATTGTTTTTCGCTTTGCTCTTGAGAGCTAGCAGAATATTCAGTGTAACTTCTGGCCCACTTTCTATATTCACATGATAATCGGTATTTGCCCTGTCAGGTCTTCTAAATTCCTTTCTAATTAAATGTACAAATAAAATTAAAAGATGCTCCCAAGCTTCTTTTTTTGAAGGAAAATTATTTTTTAAAATATATTTTAAGTATGCTATTCTTCTTAAAATGTTACTTTAGCTCCATGGAGACAATCTTTTTGATTCTATTCACGTTACAGCTACATATTTTTTAAACATCTGTACAAGAACTACCCTATCTAGCACTACCTGAGATTTGCAATTTATTCATGAAGGATTTTTTATGATGTATATGTTTTTCTTTTTTTCTTTTTCTTTTCTTTTCTTTTTTTTTTTTTTTTTGAGATGGAGTCTAACTCTGTGGCTCAGGCTGGAGTGCAATGGCACGGTCTTGGCTCACTGCAACCTCCACGTCCCAGGTTCAAGCAATTATCCTGCCTCAGCCTACCTACTAGCTGGGGTTACAGGAACCCACCACCACGCCCAGCTAATTTTTCTATTTTTAATAGAGACAGGGTTTAACTATGTTGGCCAGGCTGGTCTCAAATTCCTGACCTCGTGATCCGCCCGCCACGGCCTCCCACAGTGTTGGGACGACAGGCATAAGCTACCACGCTCAGCCTTGTTTTTCTTTATAATTATGTTTTTGCATATTTTGCCTGCTTTTTTTCTGAAGTAAAAATAATTTTTTACTCATTATAATGCTAATACATAATTAGACAAAAAATTAAAGTAATAGAAAAAAATAAGCATAAAAATTTTCTCCAAATCAAAACAGGCCATTGTCAATAGTTAAAATAGAAAGAAACAGCTTTTGAATTTAAACTTTTATTTTGGGATAATTGTAGATTTATATGCAGTTCTTGGAAATTACAGAGAAAGATCCTTTGTTCCTTCACCCAGTTTTCTCCAATATTAACATCTTGTAAAACTATATATTAATATCGTGACCAGAATATTGATTGGATATTTTGACACATGTTTGTTGCTAGTATACAAATGCAATTTATTTTCATATATTTATATGAACTTACATATTGACTCTAGAAGCTATCTTCTTGTTGTTTGTTTTATCTTTATGTAGATAATTACATCATCTGTAAATAAGAACAGTTTTATTTTTCCTTTCTCATCTGTTCACAACTAAGTACTAAATTAGATATCAATTTTTTAATGCCTTTATCATGTTGAGGAAGTTTCTCTCTGTTTCTGTTTTTCTGAGAACTATTTATCATGGATGAATGCTGACTTATTCAATACTTTTTCTGCATCAATTGGCATAATTATGTGATTCTCCTTCTTTAACCTGTTGTGGTGGATGATATTGATTTATATTTGTGGATATTGAAACCATCTTGCCCGTATCCCTGAAATAGACTTTGCTTGTTTACTTGGTCATGGTGTGTGTGTGTGTGTGTGTGTGTGTGCATGCACATGTCCATGCATATATATTTATTTATTTACTGTACTAATTAATTCTCATGCTGCTATAGGAACATAGACAAGACTGGATAATTTATGCAGGAAAGAGGTTTAATTGACTCACTGTTCCACATGGCTTGGGAGGCCTCAGCAAACTTATAATCGTGGTGGAAGAAGAAGCAAACACATCCTTCTTCACCTGGTGGCAGTGTTAAGTGAGTTGGGGAAAGTCCCCCTATAAATCCATCAGATCTTGTGAGAACTCACTCACTATCGCATGAACAGCATGACAGAACTGCTCCAGGATTCAATTACCTCCCACTGGGTCCCTCCCATGGCATGTGGGAATTATGAGAATTACAATTCAAGATGAGATTTTGGTGGAGACCCAGAGCAAAACTGTATCATTCCACCCCATTCCCTCCCAAATGTCATGTCCTCACAAACATAATCATGCCTTTTCAACAGTCTCCCAAAGTCTTAGCTCATTCCAGTATTAATGCCAAAGTTTAAGTCAAAATTTCATCTGAGACAAAGCAAGTCCCTTCTGCCTATGAGCCAGTAAATTTGAAAGCAAATCAGTTACTTTCTAGATACAATGGGGGTAAAGACATTGGGTAAATATGCCCATTCCAAATGGGAGAAGTTGGCCAAAACAAAGGAGCTACAGGCCCCATTAAAGCCCAAAATCCAACAGGGCATCACTAAACCTTAGCGTTGCAAAATGATCTCCTTTGACTCTGTGTGTCACATCCAGGTCACACTGATTCAAGAGGTGGACTCCCACAGCCTTGGAAAACTTAGCCCCTGTGTCTTTGAAGGGTACAGCCCCATTCCTGCCTGCTTTAACTGGCTGGCATTGAGTATCTGTGGACTTCCCAGGTACATGGTGCAAGTTGTCAGTGGATCTAGCATTGTAGGGTCTGAAGGACGGCGGCCCTTCTCTCACGGCTCCAGTAGAGAGTGCCACATTTGGGACTCTGTGTGTGGGTTTCAACCCCACATTTTCCTTCTTCACTGCTTAGCAGAGGTTCTCCATGATGGCCTGCCTTTGCTGCAAACTTCTGGCTGGACATCAAGGCATACATCCTCTGAAATCTAGGTGGAGGTTCCCAAACCTCAATTCTTGATTTCTGTGCACCCACAAACTCAACACCACATGGAAGCTGCCAAGGCTTGGGTCTTGCATCCTCTGAAGCCATGGCCTGAGCTGTACCCTGGCCCATTTTAAATGTTTGGAGCAGCTGTGATGAAGGTACAAAGTCACAAGGTTTTGCACATCAGAGGGACCCTGAACCCAGCCCATGAAACCATTTTTTCCTCCTAGGCTCCCTGGCTTGTGATGGGAGAGACTGCTGAGAAGATCTCTGACAATCCCTGGAGACATTTTCCCCATTGTCTTGGTGATTAGCATTTGGCTCCTCATTACTTATGCAAATCTTTGCAGCTGGTTTGAATTTCCCCCTAGAAAATAGGTTTTTCTTTTCTACTGCATCATCATCAGGCTGCAAATTTTTCAAACTTTTATGATCTGTCTCCTCTTGAATACCACGTGCGGTGGCTCATGCCTGTAATCCCAGCACTTTGGGTGGGCTGGGCAAGGTGGGTGGATCACAAGGTGAGGAGTTCAAGACCAGCCTGGCCAAGATGGTGAAACCCTGTCTCTACTAAAAATAGAAAAAAAAATTAGCCAGGCATGGTGGCAGACTCCTGTAATCCCAGCTACTAAGGAGGCTGAGGCAAAGAATTGCTTGAACCTGGGAGGCAGATATTGCAGTGAGTCTAGATTGCGCCACTGCACTTCAGCCTGGTGACAGAGTGAGACTCCATCAAAAAAAAAAAAAAAAAAAAAGAATTTCTGTGTATGCACACATGGCCAGGTACTTACATTCATGTACATACTTTGATATGAACAGCATTCAAAGCTATAACATACTTTTGTCATTTAACAATTAAAGAATGCTCTCTATCAGTCCATGTTAATATTTATCTTGCTTTTCAAGTTTTTAATATTCATTGCTTGAGTGTAGCTTAACTTAGTCGTGAAATCTCAGTTATTAATATTAGGGAGTTCCAAATGTATGTTATTATAAACAATACTGGATAAAAATAATCCTTGTGGTGGTTTCTTTAACATTGTGAATTTAGTACTTTTTGCTACTGTTTTGCAACAAATTCATTTACTTTTTATTTATTTTATTTAACTATTATTGTGGTTAATTATATATGTGTATACACACACACACACAGACACATATTTGAGACAGAGTCTTGCTCTGTTACCAAGCTAGAGTGCAGTGCAGTGGCGGATCCACCCTGTCCAGCCAATTTTTGTATTTTTAGTAGAGACAGGGTTTCATCATACTGATCAGGATGGTCTCGAATTTCTGACCTTAGGTAATCCACCTGCCTTGGCCTCCCAAAGTGCTGGGATTACAGGTGTGAGCCACCACACCCAGCCTGGAGACCAATATTCTAAGTGAAGTAACTCAGGAATGGAAAACTAAACATCGTATGTACTCACTCATTAGTGGAAACTGAGCTATGAGGACGCAAAGGCATAAATATAATACAATGAACTTTGGGGACTTGGGGCAAGGGTGGGAGGTGGGTGAGGGATGAAAGGCTACATGTTGTGTACAGTGTACACTGCTAGGGTGATGGGTACACCAAAATCTCAAAAATCAATACTAAAGAACATATTCCTCTAACCAAACAACCCTTGTTCCCCAAAAACCTATTGAAATAAAAAGAAAGAAAAAAGAAGAAAAATAGACACAAGAATGAAAAATTTTACTACATAAAAATATAAACATCTTTAAAGCGTATCCTGTAAGTCCAGATCCCCGCAACAAACAAAGAAAGGAAGAACAAAAAAAGAACATTAGTTTCACTCTGTAGTGAAATATACTAAAAACTCAATTTTCAGATTAAAGTGTGCCATATTTTTGGTAGCTGCTTCCTTCCTTTTGTGTGGTCTGAAGGAGAGTGTGCTGACTAAAGAGCATGCCCCATCACATCCACAGAGCCAGCAGAGAACCCTCCCTTGCATGAGCAAAGCTAATTGAATAAATAGATATGCACAATTTTAAAGAACTCCATACATCTGCTGATTATTCTAGCACATCATTTATAAACTGGATACATTAATACTACCAAACCAAGGAAACACAAAATTATGAATGATGAAGATGGAAAACTAAAGGACTGACACAGAAGTAAACAGGTTTTGTTTTCATAAATATTACTTTAAAAATAATTTGTTTTTCTCAGAGATAAACAATTCAGAGAATATTGCACTGAGAAATAATAGGCTCCGATGTTCAATATTAAGAACAATAATGTTGTAATTGCAATAAATGAACTATCTAAAAATATTGATTGGGTATATGGAAATAACAGCATTGGTAAGATAAAAAATAAATCCCTAGTAAACTGAGAAAATCTAGGCATGTAAGTAACACCTATTATTATAGTGCAATCTTTGATAACATCAGAAGCTAGGCTCCTTTGCCATCCCCTCTTTTATTGGTAGCTATACAGACTACCTCTAAACTCCCTTAAAAGTAAAAATAAAATGAAGGATAAAGCTCAGAAAATTGAGCAAAAATACAAAAAAAGAAGATTAATGTGACTAATAGTTTATCTTAGAGGACAGATCTAATAGCTCTGGAATTTGTTGCAGAGAAATATCAGAAGACAAAAAAATGAAAGTATTTTAAAAATATAACTGAAGACCAGGCATGTGGCTCATGCCTGTAATCCCAGCACTTTGGGAGGCCAAGGCAGGTGGATTACCTGAGCTCCAGAGTTCGAGACCAGCATGGGCAACGCAGTGAAAGCCCATCTCTATTAAAATGACAAAAAATTAGCCGGATGTGGTGGTGTGCACCTGTAGTCCCAGCCACTTGGGAGGCTGAGGCAGGAAAATCGCTTGAACCCAGGAGGTGGAGGTTGCAGTAAGCAGAGATCATGTCACTACATTTCAGCCTGGGTGACAGAGTGAGACTCCATCTCAAAAAAATAAAAAAATTAAAAAAATATATATATATATATTTATATGAGATATAAAACAATTCCCCCCAAATGTAAAAGTAGCCCTTCTGAGCACAGTGGTTCACACCTGTAATCCAGCAATTTGGGAGACTGAGAGGGGAGGATCAATTGAGGCCACAAGTTTGAGACCAGTCTGAGTAACACAGTAAGACTCTAAAAACAAACAAACAAACAAACAAACAAACAAACAAAAAAAAACCTCTGAGTATCAAGAGAAATTAATAAACAGATTCTATACACATACAATAGAAATGATGCAGACTGCAAGTTCTTATAACAAAAATTTTAATAAATCAAAAGTTTCAAAAAAATCTTCATTTTTTTCAATGACTAAAACCCAGCTGCTGACAATAGAGAAAAAACTCCTAATAGTGTACTTCTCAGTGACAAGAGTACAAATGGAGAAGTCAGTGAAGAATAACCTTAAATTTATGGATAGACATAATCTGAACCTAGATTCCTATACCCAGCTATATTCTTACCCAGATATAAAGGCAAATTAATGAAACTTTTAACATGCCAAGACTCAAACAATTGTCACCCACAAAATCTAGATTTAATGACAATAACTTTATTGGAAAAAGTAATAGATGACTAGGATACAACTCCATTTGTTGAATCATGTTTAGATTACAACCAGAGTTTGTCTATAGATAAAAGGAATTTGGCAAAAAAATCCATGAAAGCATTGTGTAAAAATTAATAGGTTAGATATAATTTACGATAAAGAGTATTGTGTATTTTATCATTTGTGTATCACCAAAACTTGTAGAAACTTGTGTAAGTATATCAACATATACGCTTTTTTCCCCAAAGAGCCAATATTGTTAAACATTTACTAGTATGCCACTGTTTATGAATGATTTTATTTCTCCTTTTATAGCTCTCTATGTGTCTGAATTAAATATGTCTTTTGCTTTTATAATAAAGAAAAAGAATATTATTTTAAAACCACTGTAGACTGGCATACTTCTCAGCTTAGTTTGGGGCATTAAGATTTTCTAGTTGAGGCAGAAAGAGCACCAGGGTGCCACAAAGTTAAAGTTGTTTTATGGGCTCTCAAGTTCAGAAAGAGAAGAAATGTTATATGAACCTTAAATAAAATGCACTGGGTCAGGCTCATTTTACACATAATCCTGTTTAATACCCATCATAAACCAACAAAGTAGGTATTTTTAAAATTTTAAAGACAGATGGACAATGAAGCCAGAGGTTTGCTGGAAAAGTCTAGATTTTATAAGATGGAGTGAAGTGATATTTACCTGATCCTTTACCTGACCTCAGCTGGGCAGGTCCAGAAAATGCTGTTTTGCCAGTATACTGAAATTGAGTGATTCAAGGAGATATAACCTTAAGATAGTGAACTGTATAAATCAGGATTCTGGTGTATTACATTAAAATAAGAAATGTCCTGTCAGCAGGCCCAGTGTTCATGAAGGCCTGACTAGCCTTCCTCTCTATAGGAAGCTACCTCAGTCATCAGACAGGTGATTGGAAAGTCCGAAATGAGAGCAAGAGTAGTGAATTACAGGATTTTAATGTTTCATAGGTTTATGCCCAAATATTCTAACACAGCTATTCGCATAATGCGGATAAATCTTCCCTAAGGCAAAATATTTAATTTATGTGGATGGAGTTTGCAAGGTCTTGGTAGTGTCACTTTTTCATGACTACCACTGTGACCACATTGTGATTGATCTTTTCTTTTCTTAGTTATATTGAAACTCTCAATCTTGCTACCTTGGGAATCTAGGAGCTATTGTGTTGATTTATAATTTATCTCTCTAAAAGCAACCTGAATACACTTAGTCCTTTATGTGCGAGGGATGCTATTTTACCCTAATAAGCTAAAGATATAAATTTCTTCACTTATCCACATTCTACTTAGTGTCTCAGAGAGAGTAAGCAGAGAGAGTGAGCAAAGGAGATGTATGCGTGCTTGTGTCTGTGTGTTTGTAGTGACTCTTTTGGGAAGAAGCGGTTGAGGGGATCTGGAAGGAATGGGCAGGAGCTAATTATACAGGCTGCTTGTAAATTTAGTGTTGTAGTCTTAGGTGATGCTTTAATTCTTATACTTTTTGTTCACCTTTCTTCAGAATTTAGATTTCTTGTTTTTTTAGCTTATTCTTGATTAATAAATAAAATTAATGATGTGGATTATTTTACTCTGCTCAGAGTATTTCTTGGGGTTTGGGTTGTCTTTTAGCTACTCAAGTCAGTTTTTATACTGGTTCTGGAAATTTCAAAAAAGTTACCAATTCACTTTATGGCAGTGAATGTGAACACCATGAGGTCCAGAGAAGACCAAATTCATCACTTTAAGTATTTTTGTCATATTTTAACTATTCATATGGCCACATAATAAGATCTATTGCCATAAATCATACACACACACACACACACATACATACATATTATATGAATTAGTTTTCATGCTGCTATGAATAAATACCTGAGACTAATAATTGATCAAGAAAAGAGGTTTAATTGACTCACAGTTACACATGGCTAGAGAAGTCTCAGGAAACTTACTTGACTCACAGTTAAACACGGCTAGAGAGGTCTTAAGAAAACATGGCAGAAGTTACCTCTTCACAGGGTGGCAGGAGAGAGAATGAGTGCAAGCAGGGAAAATGCCAGACACTTACCAAACCATCAGATCTCATGAGAACTCACTATCACCAGAACAGTATGGAGGAAACTGTCTCCATGGTCCAATCACTTCCCACCAGGTCCCTTCCATGACATGTAAGGATTATGGTGACTACAATTCAAGATAAATTTTGGGTGGGACACAGAGCCAAACCATATTATTCTTCACCTGGCCCCTCCTAAATTTCATGTCCTCACATTTCAAAATACAATAATGCCTTTCCAACACTTCCCCAAATTCATTCAAGCATTAATCCAAAAGCCTAACTATGAAGTCTCATCTGAGACAAGACAAGTCCCTTCTGCCTATGAGCCTATAAAATCGAAAGCAAGTTAGTTACTTTCTAGATACAATGGGGATATAGGCATTGGGTAAATACACAGATTCCTAATGGGAGAGATTGGTCAAAACAAAGGGGATACAGGTCCCATGCAAGTCTGAAATCCAATAGGGCAGTCATTAAATCTTAAGGTTCCAAAATGACTTTTTTTGATTCAATGTCTTACATCCAGGTCATGCTGATGCAAGAGGTAAGGTCCCATGGCCTTAGGCAGCTTTGCCCCTGTGACTTCGCAGGGTGCAGTCCTTCTCTCAGTTGCTTTTATGGCTGGCACTGAGTGTCTGTGGCTTTTCCAGGCATGCAACACAAGCTGTCAGTGGGTCTACCGTTCTGGGGTCTGAAGGACTGTGGCCCTCTTCTCATAGCTCCACTAGGCAGTGCCCCAGTGGGGAATCCATGTGTGGGCTC
This sequence comes from Cacajao melanocephalus, assembly GCA_963573385.1. Lineage (NCBI taxonomy): Eukaryota > Metazoa > Chordata > Mammalia > Primates > Pitheciidae > Cacajao > Cacajao melanocephalus. The sequence goes on along the minus strand of CAUYLG010005352.1, from coordinate 17,011 downwards.
CAATCCCACATTTCCCGTCTGCACTGCCCTAGCAGAGGTTCCCCATGAGGGTTCCACCCTTTCAGCAGACTTCTGCCTAGATACCCAGGTGTTTCCACACATCCTTTAGAATCTAGGTGGAGATTCCCACATCTCAATTCTTGTCTTTTGCATACCTGCAGGCCCAATACCACATGGAGGCTCCCAATGCTTTGGGCTTGCACCCTCTGAAGCAATGATCTGAGCTGTAAGTTGGCCACTTTTAGCCAAGGCTGGAGTGGCTGGGATGCAGGGCTCCAAGTTCTGAGGCTGCACACAGCGTGGGGGCCCTGGACCCAGCTCAGGAAACCATTTCTCCCTTCTAGGCCTCCAGGCCTGTGGTGGTAGAAGCTGCCATGAAGGTCTCTGAGGTCCCCTGAAGACATTTTCCCCATTATCCTGGTGATTATCATTTGGCTCCTCATTAGTTATGCAAATTTCTGCAGCTGGCTTGAGTTTCACCTAAGAAAATGGGTTTTTCTTTTCCACTGCATTACCAGGATGCAAATTTTCTGAACTCTTATGCTGTATCACCTCTTGAATGCTTTGCAGCTTAGAAATTTCTTCTGCCAGATATCCTAAATTATCTCTCTCAAGTTCAAAGTTTCACAGATCTCTAGGGCAGGGGTAAAAAGCCACCAGTCTCATTGCTAAAGCATAGCAAGAGTGACATTTACTCCAGTTCCCAAGAAGTTTTTCATCTCCATCTCAGACCACCTCAGCCTGGACTTCATTGTCCATATCACTCTCAACATTTTGGTCAAAGCCATTCAACAAGTCTCTAGGAAGTTCCAAACATTCCCACATTTTTCTGCCTTCTTCTGAGTCCTCCAAACTGTTCCAAACTCTGCCTGTTACCCAGTTCCAAAGTTACTTCCACAATTTTGGGTATCCTTAATTCAGCACCCTACTTCCTCATACCAATTTACTGTATTAATCCATGCTCACACTGCTATGAAAAAGTACCTGAGACTGAGTAATTTATAAAGAAAGTAGGTTTAATTGACTCACATTTCCACATGACTGGGGAGACCTCAGGAAACTTGCAATCATGGCAGAAGGCACCTCTTCACAGGGTGGCAAGAAAGAGAATAAGTGCAAGCAGGGGAAATGTCAGATGTTTATAAAACCATTAGATATCATGACAACTCACTCACTATCACTAGAACAGCAGGGGAAACTGCCTCCATGATCAAACCACTTCCCATCTGGTCCCTCCCACAACACTTGGGAATTATGGGAACCACAGTTCAAGGTGAGATTTGGGTAGGGACACAGCCAAACCATATCACACATACCCACTGACAGGAATGGCAATTTAAAAAATAATTTAAGATGATTTTTCTAGAGATTAGTCTTCTAGGAAAGAGTGAGAGGCTAACAGAGTATTCATAAACACAAATATTTGTAAATGAATTACATATATACTATATACAACATTGTTCCGGGTCTATCAACTTATAATAGACTTTTCAACTGCTGATGTGAAGAAAATGTAACTTTAGCTTGTTAGAGCAGTGATTATGAGTAATGACTTCTTCAGAAGTCATACGGAGCCCCTCTTTCCTCTACACTACACCACTGCCAAAAACACACATTATTATTTACATTTCATTACCTCATCACATAAGGTAGTTAGCCTTCATATACAAGGTTGAAGAATTATTATAATAAGAACAGTTGCCACTATAGTATTGCCCAGAAACTTCACTCAATCAGAATTTGGGCTTTAAGGGTATGAGCATGGGGTCAGCTGGGATCCATGGTAAAAGCCTTCAAATGACTCCTTCAACAGAGGAGCAGAATGGCAGACAAAGTTAGAATAGCAAACCTGTTTAAAAATGAACATTATTTGGTGGTCTCCTGGATTATCCTAATCAACTTGAAGGCAAAGTGGCATTGGAGGATGATCACTGAGAGGTTAAATGCTTAGGCATATGTAATTTTTCTTGTAATAATAACTTCTTTAATACATTGCAGACAGCATCTTGGTAATGAGAATCATCCAATGGACCATCCAGTCAATTTCTGGCAGAAATCTAAACCAATGTAAAAACAATATATTTAAAAGGCAAATTGGAATTACGGGTAAAGAATCTATCAGGCATACACATTGTTAAAGCTTTTTTCAACCTCTAAAAAGGTTCCTCTCTCTCTTTCCAACCCATTCAAGCATATATATATATACACACACACATACATATATATACACACACACACACACGCACAAACAACATGTCTTCTCCTTGGTAAGGAAATCAACGTCAAAACTCCTACCTCTGCACTGTCTCTATCACCTCTTCCTTATTGCTGCTTTACTGAAGAGACCTGGGGAAAATATAAAATAAAGAACTAGGCAAAATATTAATGCCTATTTTAACCTAATTTTCCACTCTATTACACATTCAGACATTTTCTCTGTACTTTCACCCAGCTTTTCGCAGATGCCTCAGCTATTAGAAGGAGCATTCCTTTCATTTATGATCCAGATATAAAAATCCTTCAAATAAAATATTAAGATATAGCATTATGAAAATATGTATATAGGAAATATTTTAAATCCTACACATTTACTTCTTTGAGTTGAATGGTGTCATGGCTAAGACAACTTGAATGAGATTTGACCTGGGTTTTCTCTGAGGTTTTCCTGCAGCTCTGCCTCAGTGATCAGATTGCAGATCACTCTATAATACACACCTTTATCCAAAACTCCCTGCCTGTTTGGCCTGCCATAATTGCTAAAAAGTTTAAATATAGTAGGTAACCACTTTTCAGGATGTTCATGTCACTTTCATTTCATCATGATTTAGTATACAAATTTTTAAAATGTTATATGATCCTCAAATTTTAATTTGAGCTACTATTCGTTTTGTTCTCATATATTTTTTATCACTGCACACTAATGTTGTTAAACATGTTCATGATCCTTAAGCATACATTTTTCAAAACCTAAATGAATTTTAAAGTGCCAGGGCAGACAAAATGAACTGAGACACTTTTAGTAAGTTATATCCCTCAATCTGATTTTCAGGAAAAAATAAAATAACCCAAGACACAAGACTAATAAAGATATATCTCTTTATGCTGAATCTTATTTTCTACATATTATCTTGGGTAGTCGTACTGCCAAAAATTAAATCTGTTTTTATATAAATTGTCTACCTGTGTCTTCAATAATTTTTGCCAAAGATGTAGCAGCCTAATAAAATAGAATAAACATTTCATTAAAATTGTGTAGACCCGAATTCATTCACCACAAGTAGTGCTTATGTGATTATTACCTCCTCTCAAAAAGAAACATTATGGAGACATTGGTAAAAACTCATAACTTCTGTCCTACAGGAATCGCCAGCCTACTGAGGGAGTGAGTAGCCTGGCAAGTGTTCAGGCCCCAAGAATCCAGAGTACTAAGTGCCATGGTAGCTGCGGTGCAGCAAGAATAGAGCACATGGAGAGGGAACTAATCCAATGTGAACAGCAAAGTTTTTCTATAAACAGTTATTTCTAAGTTTAAAGCAGAGCACAATGATATGAAATCAGTGACGTATAAAGTTGACTATTTCTCTATCAGAAGAATAACATACACAAAGGCCAGGAGGCAAGAGAATAAATTCTGGGAACTGAAGAAGAGCCGATAAAAAAGGATTGGGCCCATTTGGGATTTTTTAGAAGGTGGAAGAAATGAGACATACTGACTGATTGTATATGAGGGGCGTGGTAAAGGAAGAAATTAAGAACGGTATTGGGATTTCTAGCTTTAGACAAGTGTTGAGTGACTCAGATATTTGTTTCAAAGGAGAAGGAGTTTAAGGACATAAAATATAAAAAGCAAGATATTTTGGGGATAAGTGGAATTGGATTTGAGGAGTCTGGGGGCACCCAAGTAGAGATGTCCAGTGGTCAGTAGACATGTGGGTTTGGAGCTCAGTGACAGAGTTAGGATGAAGCTGGAAATTCATATCCAGAGTGGAAGTATATTTATATAGTATTAAAAGCCATGGTAGTGAAAATAATCTCTTCAGAAAGAATTTGAGAAAAAGAAAGATAAGGTAGAGGTTAAACATTAAGAGAATAGGCCAGGCGTGGTGGCTCATGCCTGTAATCCCAATACTTTGGGAGGCTGAGGCAGGCAGATCACTTGAGGTCAGGAGTTCGACACCAGCCTGGCTAACATGGTGAAACCCCGTCTCTACTGAAAATATAAGAATTGTGGCTGTGGTGGCAGGTGCCTGTAATCCCAGATACTCAGGAGGCTGAGGCAGGAGAATCGCTGGAACCTGGGAGGCGGAGGTTGCAGTAAGCTGAGATCACACCACTGCAACTACTGCACTCCAGCCTGGGGACCAGAGCAAGACTCCAGCTCAAAAAAGAAAAAGAAAAGGAAAGAAAAGAAAGATGGATAAAAGAATAGGGAAAAAAATATTAAAAACCAGTCCTGACTATACTTCTAATAAGCTATGTAACTCTGAGCTAGTCTCTTAACTGCTTGATCTCAGTTTTCGTTTCTTTAAAATAACAGAGATGTCTACATGTTAAACGTTATTAATTATACAGCACTTCTTGAAAGTAGTGCATATTATAGGCTGAATTCTGTTCCCTATAAATTCATATTTTGAAGCCCTAACCCCTAGTACCTCAGAATTTAATTGTATTTGGTTCTTTAAAGAATTTATTAATTTAAAATGAGGGCTTTAGTGTGATCCCTAACCCCATATGGCTGTGTATCCTTTAAGACAAGGAAATTTGGACACACAGAGAGAGACACCACACATGTGCAGATACAGAGAAATGACCTTGTGAAGGCAGAGGAATAAGACAACCATCTACAATGTAAGGGCGGTGGTGAGACAACTCAGTGTTGAAGTGTGAGAAAATACATTTCTGTTGTTTGACCCACACAGTCCGTAATACTCATTGTGGCACACTTAGCAAACTAACACAGACTTTGGTACTAAGTGTGGGGTGTTTCTGTAACAAATACCTAAAAATATGGAAGTGGCTTAGGAACTGGGTAATGGGTAATGGCTCTAAGTTTTTGAGGTACATATTAGAAAATAATCTAGGTTGCCTTGAAGTGATCTGTCCAGGGTCTAAGACTTTTTTTTCTTTGTGCAAATAATCAGAGAGTGTCTCTCTAGCCTCTGAAGTATTCATTCCTCGAGAATGAATTTATTCCTCTTTAGATGATACAATATAACTTCGTTTTGAGGCTGTGTCCAGGCAATCCAATGCCATTTTAAAGTGGATAATGCTGCAAGGTTAAGTCTAGTAGAAAATATTTTGGCTGTTTTTTCTACTAGAAGTGTAAGTGACAACACTGAAGTTTAAAAATAAAAGCAAAAAAAATACTGCTAATAAAACTATAGATTTAAAATGGCAGTATATTTTTAATGTTGAAATGTTTAACTATCATGTAGATATAACTACAGAAAAAATTAGTAGTGAACTGTTTATTCCTGTCAAGAAGAAAACTTTTCAGAAATCACTAGTTATTTTTCTGTGTAAAGACTATGGCAATAGAATCCACTATAAAAATTATCTTATACATTTTTGACAAATCCAAGATTTGTAGTTTCTATGATTATTAATTTAACTAAACATATGTGATGAGAAACAAAAATGTGAGTTGGTATTATCGCAGTGATAGAGGAAAGGAGTTGTGAATGAATCACATGAATTAAATCACATGGATAAACCTTTAGGGCACACCCAGATTTGATAAAAGGGGAGTAAGATCCAGGAATGAGACTAGGAGCATGATTTAGAGAAATAGAAACAGTGTCCTAGATGTTAAGGGAAGAGTTTTACTCAGAAGGAGATGTGAAAAATGTTCCAGAGAGGACAATGAGCTTGACTGACAACATTTTACCCTAGTAAGCCTTACACGTAGACCTGATGTATCCCTTTTTAATCTCCTCTTTGCCATTGCAAAAGGAAATTCTTAGGAATATAGTTATGGAAAATCATGTCATTTCACTTAAATTGAGATCATATTCTTCCTAGATTCTATATTTCATCTATTTCTTTATGCTATAAAGTCTGGTGAATAACAGCATTAATCTCCCTCCAGTGAAAGAAGAATTTTTTCAAGGCCAATCCTCCCCTTTGATGATTTCCTCTTATAACTTCCAGTAGCATTCCCTTTCTTTCCTAGACTTTTACTGTCTTCATAGTCTTTAAATCTCCTTAAATCTTTTGCACCTTAATAAAAAAAGGAAAGGAATGCAAAAGTATTTTTTAAACCCAATCGTGTTTGACCTTGTATCTTCTTCTAAATACTGCAGAATATAAAGTTCAGCTTTTGATATGGAAATCTAGTAGTGTAATGAAGAGGATTGAATCTGAAGTCATATTGCTTTGGTGTTTACCTCCGGTTTCAGTACTTGGACAAGTTACTTAATATTTTAATGCCTCAATTTTCTCACTGTAACAGTTTCACAGATATTCCCATCTCTCATGGTTGTTATAGGTCTAAATACATAAATTACATAAAATGCTTAGAACAACTCCTGGCCCATAGTAATAACAAATTGTGTTAGCTATTATTATTCTTATCATCATTACCTTCCTGTGTTGATTTTGCCATGCTAAGGAGTTTGAATGTAGCCTCTCTCCACCCCACCCACTCCCAAAGAGAATGAAGTTTAAAGCCTTGCAGATCACACAAAAGGGGGAAAGTCTTCAATTGGTTTGCTGGGTTTAATGGATTATTAGATTAATACATAAAAATAATTATAGATTAATGTTAGAAAGGTATGACATAGAAATAAAAATAATATTGGGGAGAAGATAAAGGTAGGAAAAAACATGTATTTAATCTAAGGTGAGCAGTCATCTAAGGTTGCTCACGTGTGTCCTTGTTTTAGCACTGCAAGTCCCACGTTCCAGGAAATTTCTCATTATTCGTCAAATTAAGATGGTTAATTACCTTAATTTCAGCCAATTTATAAAAATTACCAGAAGTCAAAAACAGTAGTGTTTGCCCTGGGTGAGTTCATGATATTTCTTCTGAGTAGGTGTGCTCCTTACTCCTGATGACCAATTTTTCAAAGTCAAGATTCAAAGCCTCAAGATTTAGCTTATATTATTTTCCTCTTAAATTACTTTCTCTGGTTTATCTAGGCAGAATCATGTGATTCCTCCTATGTATGCTTCTACAGTACTAAATATGTACCTCTTGCATGGCATGCACACACACACACACACACACACACATCCCGCCTTGAATTAGATATCTGATCTCATAATTAGCTTGTAAGGAACATTTAAACAGAAACTATGTGTCATGCTTTTATCTCACCTGCAGCATCCCATATTCTGCCTGTTGCTTAAAGGACGCATTTCTATTTGTGTGACGGATGAACAAATGGACGTAAATTTAGGCATGCCAAAAATCCCCGCAATGGAAGATGGACTTTTAAGAAGAAACAAAAGCTGTCATATTTTTGGAATCCACAACATCTTCTCAATTCACTAAAGGATTCATTGCTTGGTTTCAGCCATTATCCTCAAATAGTATGAACTAAAATAAATTCAAGTGACACCAGAGAGAAACTCCAGGATGCTGTTTACAAGACAACAAATGTAATGAATTTTTTTTTTTTTTGTAAAAGTGTCAATTTTCTCTCTCTCTGTCATGAGAATGAATTTGAATTTGTTTCTCTGTTCTGGCAGATTTGTATGTAAAAAATGTAAATAATATAGGAAGTAATAATATGTCATTTTAAATTAAATGGGTTAATAAGAAGTGAACAAAATAAACCAGGAAACTGGGACCTGTGTATTTTCAGAATGCTTGGCATGTTGTCCAGATGATGATTCATTTCAAATAAATGGTACACCCTCAAAATGAACTTGAACTTGTATCATTGATAAATATTTGAGCCCGTGTAATGTTATGTCAATTGGCCATACATTAAAACAATTATCCTAAGTTAATACTGATCACTGCCATTTAGTATTCACCAATTATTTATCAAACCTCCTTGTTTGTCCTTTTTTCCAGAGGAAACAAGAATGAGAGATAAGCTTTGCTACTCAGTCCTCCTAGTAGGATTATAATATGCCAACAGCAAATTTTTCAGGCCAGTTTTAAAATGTCAGCAGTATAAAAACTTTTCCTTAAAGCTTTCATGATAATATAATATTTTAAAGCTTGTCCTAAGCCCTGACTAGAAATTAATTCTAAAAACATGTTATTTTCTTGTATTTAGGACAAAATATTATATGTTAATCATGCTTTTTACCCATTAAGAAACTTCTACAAGATGCTAAGCCATGTTTAGTGAAATTCTTTGAACTTTGTTTATCAGTATATTGAAATCTGAAAATTTGGAAGACTCCATTCATCACTGTCACCTGAGCTATTAATGTAGGTTGATAGTATCAAAACTGTCTTTCTTAGTTGAATAAAAAATAGTTTTGATTCTGAATGTATTGGCTTCACAATTAAATAAAATAACACAAAGGAGAACTTTAGTTACTCATAAGTAAAATGAGCATATAATTTATTTCCTAACCCTGCTTATAAATAACATATTCAAGAGGATTTAATACATAAAATGCATTTTAATAGAAAACAAATATTTTGAAGTAAAAGGTTTCGTAAAATATTTTGTGCTTTTCCCCTGCATGATGAGTACATCCACAAGTGGGAAGGTAGTTTATTTTATATTTATGTTGCTGCAAATGAATGAACAAAGTGGCAAACTCTTTCTCATTCCCAAAAGATAAGTCAAAATGACTATCTTTTGGGAGTAGTGCAACAAAATAGTTGCACTACTTCCAGAAAAGAACTTCTACCAGACATTTGTTTTAGAAAATACATCCAGGTTGTAAGAAGATAAGAGGAAAGGTTGTTCACATTGATTGATTTGAAAGAAGTATGGGGGATCAGGGGTAAGCATTGATGAAATTGTCTACTTGTGGCAGCAGTACATGCACTGTGAAGTCTTAGATGACGGGCCCTCTGAATTGATGTCAGGAGGATTGGGGATGGGGTGGACAAATAGAGGACAGAAAGCAGACCAGGACACTAAAAGCACTGAGAGCCACAGTAAAGCATTCCTGTGTTCAAGCATGGCATAGGAACAAAAGAAACACTTCAGAAAAGTCATGTGGACTTGGGCAAGTGGTGCTCAATATGAACTCAAGACCAAATATTCCAGCTTTCCTAAAACTCAGTAGAAGAGGAGACGCCATAAAACATGACCTTCAAGGAATTTACCAGTAGTCAAATGAGCAGTTGCATGGACTAAATGTGATTTAGAGAGATCGATATAAGGAGTTTAAGCAATGACTTTTATGCGTGCTATACACCCCTCACATAAATGAGAGGAGATATTTGTAAAGCATCTGGTTGGTTTGCTTTGATCATTCACATTTACTAGATTGATGTGTGCATACCTTATTCAGTTTGAAACTTTCTTCTTTAGTGGCAAAATCAATTTCAATATCTAAAAGTCACAAATTAATGCTAATTGTCACCATACCTGAGTGATCATATCCTAAACTACTATATTTCCCTGTCCTCAGAGGACAATCTACCGACCTTGATTTAAATCATTTGGCCTTGGAAGACATTATGATACCCCAGGATTTGGAATCTTAATAGCACAACTAGCATACTACAAGCAAAATCACAGCTGTTGTACTTGCTTCTGATGCCAGGGGTTACTTGTCTCCAAGTATCAGGGAACAAATGAAACAGATGGTCCAATATATCTCCAACTGAAACTTTTAGAGGCAACTGCTAAATTTTGCTTATGGACATCAGAAACAAGAAAGCTGAGTTGAAGCTGAAAAAAAAAGGTTTATGTCATTCTCAGCATTTAAACGGAAACCAAACTGTTTTACATAAAATCCTTTGAAAGATTTAGACTATGCTTGTGTAACCATCTGACAACTACCAGGTACAGTTGTCCTTGTTTGAGAATATTATGAAACAATACCTTAACCAAATCAATGAAAAATTAAAACCATGCCCATTTCCTGTAGCTAAAACAGATAGACCCTGAAATTTCATACTTAACCACTTTTATTGCTGACCTTTTTATAGACGATATGGTTTGGCTCTGTGTCTCCACCAAAATCTCATTTTGTAGTTCCCATAATTCCCACGTGTTCTGGGAAGGACCCGGTAGGATATGATTGAATCATGGAGTGAGTCTTTCCTGTACTGTTCTCGTGATAGTGAATGGGTCTCACGAGGTCTGATAGTTTTAAAAACATGAGTATCCCTACACAGTCTCTCTTGGCCTGCCTCCATCCACCTAAGATGTATCTTTCTCCTTCTTGCCTCCTGCCATGATTGTGAGGCTTCCATTAAATGGAACTGTGAGTTCTCCATTAAACCTATTTCCTTTGTTAATGGCCCAGTCTCGGGTAAGTCTTTATCAGTAGCATGAAAACAGACAAAAACAATGCAGTTTTGTGATTATGAGTGTGCAGTCTGTTTGAGCTCTGAGTATCTTACAGGAGCAACTTCTGCCTGGAGTCTACAGTACACATCAGTAATGTTATTGTGCCATACGGTCCTCAAATACTTAAAACACTGAGTTCTTTGTAAAGAATATTTTGAAAACAACACCCTGAAGTGTTACCAAGAGGGAGGAAGTTATTCAATTAGAATCATCATTTATTCACCCATTAATTCCAACGGATATTTTTGGTGTCTCTGCTGTATGTCAGTCACCAGGATACAAACTTCATTTTGTGTGTGCATATGTGTGTGTGTGTGTGTGTGCATGTGTTTTGTGTGATTTTCATAACTTTTAATGGTGGTGATATTTTATTCCAATATATGTCAAAACAGTCTATTTATTAGTTTAACAATATGTATTAAAATACAGTTATTATTATACAAATAAAGTACTGAATTGGACTAAGCAGGAATCTTAACACATAAAAGATAAAATAATATATTAATATCTCTGTACTTACTTAGATTTTTCATAATGACTCGGGTAGATATCTACTGTTTCTGATAGCTTTTTTTTAAAAAAAATCATTCTACCTTGAGTATCTGTGTAGCATTTCATCTTAGATAAAAGTAAAGCAAAAAGAAAGAATAACAGATATATTTCCTGGCACTGTTTTGAATCTTTGGAGTCTTAATGCTAAGTCCATAAATCTTATTTTTCTAAGTTTTAGCAACAGATATTAATTTTTGTGTACATTTTTGGTTGTAGAAGGAAAAAATAGATTTTGAAAGTCTGATCAGAATAACAAAGGGTAATCCCTCTTTGAAATTATTTCTCCAAAATATGTGTGGTGACACATGAATAAAATAGTTGAAACTGAAGTCAGAAACCAAAATAACAGAGTGGATTTTATTACTTGTCTCAGAAAAATAACATAAAGAAGTGAGTTATTTTGGCTCAAACAAGATAGAATACTATGTCATCCAGAGACTTCAGAATATTAGTATTTTGATAAGAATTAAGGGTGTTCATTGGAATAAATTGAGGCAGTTCCTTTCTTGAGTTTTTTCCTCTCTCACCTCTTGATATTGCAGACGTTTGAAAAATGCAATGCAGCAATCTGTAAAGGAATGTAGCAATAAAGAAATGCCAGAATATTAATGGGATACCAAACAACAGAAGCAGTGATTCTGGAATAAAAGTATTTTATTTCATCTAAGGTGAAAAGTTACTACAGGGACGTCTCTCTTTGTTGATCTATTGTTTTATACTGTTAAAGAAAGTATAATAATGAAATGTGTCAGGGTAAGAGGGCAGTCTCAGCACATCAAATTACGCAGGCAAGAATATAGCAAAATAATCTCTATCAGCAGGTCAAGAACTTAGAAAAGCCTGAAATGATTGAGAAATGTGCATGGAAGAAGGTAGTGTTCTATACCTATTCAAGGGAAAGTATCAAATAAGTGTAAAAATATACATTAGAATGGGTCAGTTATTCTTAGATCAGAAGGAATGGGATAAAGAAATGATCTGAGAACAGAATACAGAAATTATGTGGCTTGGAAGTACAGAGAGAAAAGACATGAACATTTATCAATGACAAAATGATCACAATACCTTGGAGGTACTGGATTTGAGTTAAAAGATTCTTGCAAATAAGTGATCACTCTCATTAGAATTGAACAAAATGATGACTAATTTCACTGCTCAGTCCTCAGATTGCCAACCATTCTATACCCCTGCTCTGAGTGTGTGTGGGGGGCGGGGGGTGGGTGGGCAGGTTATCTTAGCAATGTATCCCCTTTAAGTTGCTGATTAGATCAAATGTGGGTATATAATAAAGGCAAAAGCAATTTACAGCCAGGCCAGCGGTGTCACAGCCCTGTCGAACAGCAACAGTAGGAACAAAATGAAAAAATTGCGGGAGACTGAAGACACTTGACAGACAGGTATAAAGATGGACTCAATTTGGTAATGGGGTATAAGATAAACAGGAAGAAGACACATAGAAAGAAGACAAATGGTAGAAGCTATGACTAAGCAAAAGGCATAGGAAAGGAAAAGTCACATGGTAGAGAGGGAATTACAGAGAAATTCTAATATTTGAGAGTACAGGAACAGTACAATCGAGACAGCCAGGGAGGCTGCCTTTATTGAGGTACCCACTTACTGGACTTCCTGTAAAGTCAATAATGCATCCATCCCTCAGGCTCCTAGAACACTGTGTGCCTTCTCTCTGAGCCCTGACACCATTGTTTCTCATTCCCTTACTTTCTCTTGCATCTTTTAAAATAATCTGTATCATCTACAGTAACCTTTGCCACCTGACAAAGCCTAACAAATGTGGAAAATGTGATCATGTTCTGCAATAGAGAGGACTTTATGAAAGAAAATGAGCTTGCTTATGATAAAGAAAGGGATAAGAAAAGAAATAATTTATTTTAAATAACCAGTGGTAAATAAGGATAATGATAATAGATCTGAAATCGTTAATGGCTATTTTTATTTTGCTGGGCAATAGTATTAGTGATTATAGTAATGGTAATGAACATAAAGATTGTTATGTATTGGTTACTTACAATCTTCCAAAATTGTGCTGTCTTCTTGTTGAGATTGTCTTTCAATCTCAAGCTCTCAAAATTTCAGGAGGCAAAATCCATTATAATTTCTATATGAATTATAGGTTGGTAACCTTCTCAAATTCAGAGAGGAGGTGGATTTTGTGTGAATTGAACTTGCCTGTCAAACACTACATGGTACTTTATACCTTATGTGATCTACATGTGAACATGCTTCTCTAAGTGGTGGTAATTCTGACAGATTAAATATAAAGACGAGATTCTGATTGTTATAAACCTAAAGGTATGGTACATTCTCAGCGACTTTGCACTGATGATCCCTGGATTAATATGTGCTTTATAAATGATAGGAATGTTTAGAAAAAATAAAGAAGTTTTTGCAAAGGTCATTTTTTCCATTAAATGAATTATAATTGACATGTTCATTTTACAGTTATTCAGTTCTTAGGGTTTAAAAACTAATAAAGGTGACATAAATATATATAAACTCTAATCATCTACATCAAATTAAATGTTCCATGAGTTTTCTAATTATTTTTGTAGATTTGGGCATAGGAGCCACACAAATTAGAAGGCACACAAATTATAGGGCAAATTAATCCATAGCCCATATGTTTGTTCGTCAACATGTAAGGAGTAACAATCAATTATAAGGAATTAAGGATGCTAGGTAAAATGAAAAGTTCATAAGTGTTATTATGACTTTATTATGAATTCCAGATATTTAGGGTTTTTTTTTTTGAGATAGAGCCTTGCTCTGTTGCCCAGGATGGAGTGCAGTAGTGTGATCTTGGTTCACTGCAGCCTTGACCTCCCAGGCTGAAGCAATCCTCACACCTCAGCCTCTCGAGTAGCTTGGACTGCAGGTGTACATCACCATGCCTGGCTAACTTTTAAATTTTTGTAGAAAATATGTTGCCTAGACTTGTCTTCAACTCCTGGGCTCAAGCTATCCTGCTGTCTCGGTCACCCAAAGTGCTGGGATTACATGCATGAGCCACCGTGTTTAGCTGATATTTAAGATCTTTTAAAACTCTTCCTGAGGAAGGGATAAAAGAACCCAAATACAAATGAATGACAGTCTCCTGTTTCTGGTAGTACAGTGAACTAAGCACACTAAACAAACCTCATAATAAAAGTAAAACAGAAAGATTGGACATATATAAAAAGGAATATATAGTTTTATTTTTATATTTATTTCATAAACATATATACATATATATATATATATATATATATATATATATATATATATATGAGACACATGATTGAAACGGCAGAAAGGTAAACAATTCACAGAGGCCAAACAAAAAAACTATACAGTGGCTCATGCCTGTAATCCAAGCACTTTGGGAGGTCAAAGGGGTAGATCCCTTGAGGTCAGGAGTTCAAGACCAGACTGGCCAACATGATGAAACTCCATTTTTAATAAAAGTACCAAAATTAGCTGGCAGTAGTGGTGCATGCCCACAGTCCCAGCTACTCAAGAGGCTGAGGTGGGAGAACGACTTGAACCTGGGAGGCAGAGGTTGTAGTGAGCCAAGCAAGATGGCCCCACTTGAGACAATGCCACTTGAGATGCCCCCACCAGCCTGGGCGACAGAGTGAGACTTTGTCTAAAAAAAAAAAAAAGAAAGAAAAGAAAGAAAAAAAGAAAAAAAAAGAGAAAGAAAGACAAACTCAGGGAAAGTAAGCAAGTAATTTTCATATTCATACCAATAATAATATATTATACAATTTTTAAAAGATAGCTTTGAACATATTAACAAAAAGTGTTAATCTTAGGAGGAAACCAAACAAAAGGTATGGAGTCTGTCAAACATTTTGGTAAAAAAATATATTTAGGAAGTTCTAAATAAATGTAAAAATATTTATTAGTAGTAAAAAAATACCAATTATGTGAATTCTTCTTAAATTAATATATATATTCAATGCAATCATTATCAAAACTTTATAGCGATTCTCATTTATCCTAAGTAGTAGTTTCTAAAATATATACACAGTAGAAAAATTTTAAGAGTAGCCAACACTCTTGAGAAGGAAGAACAGAGATTTTCTATAGACAAATGGACACATTTAAACAGGAAAAAAATGTATAGGAATGTCCATATCAGCATTATTTTGAAAAGCAAAGAATATTAATTGATATCCACTTATCTGTATCCCAATTTCCAACGGGACATATTGACTAATGCCTACATCTCAAGATGTTCAGCTCTTCTAGTACTCTAATGGATTCCTGCTAATCAAGTATCAGTTTAGCTGTGTTGGGTAATAAGGCTTCTAGAGTAGTATGTTGACATTTTGTGTATGTGTGTGTTCATACATTTATTTACATAGTTATATACTTTTCTTGATGTCATCACCTCTGTGAATGATGCTACTTATTCTTTCTCTTAGGTTCCTGCAGCCGATTCCTGTCTTATGAAATTTACTTATTTTGTCACCAAGTATTTGGGCTTGTTTAGAAAGGAGATGTTGTGTAGTGTGTAGAGCCCTTTCTGTGTTGCAAAAAGCTAACTGTGGTGCCTCAAGTTCCTCTTTATTTATGGATTAAATGTGAGACAGAGGTTAACAGTGTTATGGAACGTCACACAGATCCATCTGGGACCAACAACACAGTGAATGAGAGCATAAAGTAAAGGTGTAGCAAGATGCAAACCTGAGTATAATATTTAGAAACCTGTGGTTAGGATTTTCACTTCGGCCATCGTTGTGAGGACTTTGATACCCTGAACAACAGAGCCAGGTAACTCTGGAGTTGGCACATGAGCAATCATGCAAAATAAACCAAGGAAGTTCTCAGTCCAGTGGGGTATACAGAAAGCTTATTTGTATAAACATACCTCACAACTGATGATAAATCATCTTTGGAGATAGAAACAAATGGGAAATCAGAAAAACTACATGGTTTTTGATGTCCTCTATAATAAAAAATGTAAAGTTTTAGACAATGGAGCAAACAACTTACAAGATGTTTAAGTGGCAGGTTTAAATGTCATATTTGAGCTTTACTCTTCTTAGCCTGAGTACTGGTACAGACAATGGAAACAAAGATATTACTTCTAATCTCTTGGTGGCTACGGGGAAATACCTTTAAAACTCAGAAATAGTCTCACATGACTGTATTGTGAGATTTCAGGAAGAACAATATTTACTAATACGGCCCAGAGTAGAAAAAAGTCAGAATTATCTGAACATATTGTCAAAAATATGTATATTAAGGAAAAAAAACTAAGTTAAGTGATGTCACCCTGTGCAGATACTTGTTAACTATAGAGAGTAAGTAATCAAACACAGTAGAGACATTTTTACATTTGTGGAGAGAAGTACAACTGCCCAATAATCTCAATTACATCAGGATCAGTAGTGCATAGTTCTGTTTTTATGGACACAAGATCAAAGGTTTATTCAATCTATTTGATAATCACTCATGCTAAAATATTTATTCTCTTCCTAATACTTGAAAATATCTTATTAGAGCTAAATACATATGCTAACAAGTCTGTTAAAAATTCCAAGTAATTACACATTTCATATTACCTACAGGAATTTCATATATTACTTTAACATTCTTGTCTATTTATTCTGAAGTTCACCTCAGTTCCACAAATGAGCTTTCTTCTTCAGGAATGAATTTAGTAGTTATGATAATGAATGAATAATGGTAATTGTTTAAGCCAGGTGTTGTAGAAAGATATTAGAAATTAATCCAACAAAGAGGTGTATAAATGCCTCAAGCTTCGATTATAGACTGCTTCCTTTGACACTTCAGTAGTGTCTAAAACTTGTGCCCAATTCCCAGAGATGTACCTTTAATCATCATTAAAGAAAGTACAATTTTCATTTCTCTTTTTTTTTTTTTTTTTTTATTTTTGAAAGAAAGGAAAAGAGAGGAAAGAAAGTGAGAGTGAAAGAAAGAAAAAAAAAGAATGTACGAGAGAAAGAAAGAGGAAGAAAAAGAGGGAGAGAGAACAGGATTCTTGTTCTACT
>CAUYLG010005348.1:0-29603 GCA_963573385.1 Cacajao melanocephalus | reverse complement strand
TTTTTTTTTTTTTTTTTTTTTTTTTTTTTTTTTTTTTTTTTTTTTTTTTTTTTTTTTTTTTTTTTTTTTTTTTTTTTTTTTTTTTTTTTTTTTTTTTTTTTTTTTTTTTTTTTTTTTTTTTTTTTTTTTTTTTTTTGTTTTTTTTATTTTTTTTTTTTTTTTTTTCTATTTTTTACTTTAAACTGCCTATAATTTTTTTTTTTTTTTTTTTTTTTTTTG
Organism: Cacajao melanocephalus; assembly: GCA_963573385.1. Lineage (NCBI taxonomy): Eukaryota > Metazoa > Chordata > Mammalia > Primates > Pitheciidae > Cacajao > Cacajao melanocephalus. The sequence goes on along the minus strand of CAUYLG010005348.1, from coordinate 29,384 downwards.
AGACAGAGTCTTGCTCTGTCACCAGGATGGAGCGCAGTGGCGCGATCTCGGCTCACTGCAACCACCGCATCTCGGGTTCAAGCGATTCTTCCGCCTCAGCCTCCCAGGTAGCTGGGACCACAGGCGCGTTTTAGTAAAGAGGGGGTTTCACCGTGTTGGCCAGGATGGTCTGGAGCTCTTGACCTCGTGATCCGCCCGCATCGCCCGCCCAAACTGCTGGGATTACGGGCGTGAGCCACCGCGCCTGGCCTATCTCTGCTAATCTTTCTTACTTCCTTCTGTCTGCTAGTTTGGGATTTAATTTGCCTTCTCATTTTTTAAGTTGCAAAGTGAGGTTGTTGCTTTGCATTCTTCCTTGTTTTTTAATATACGTGGTGATCGCTACAGATTTCTTCTTAACACCATTTCCACTGTGTCCCAAAGTTTTTGCATGTTCTCATTTTCAGTCATCTCTAAGTATTTTCTTTCCCTTGCGATTTTTTTGATCCATTGGTTGTTTTAAAGTGCACTATTAAATTTTTATAGATGTCCAGTTTTACTTCTGTTAGTGATTTCTAACTTTTTCCTTTTGTAATTGAAAAAGATATTTTATATGATCTGTATCTTCTAAATTATATTGAACTTTATTTGTGGCCTAACATGTCCTAGTAAATGTTCTATGCACTTAAGAATGTACATGCTTTTGTTGTTGTTGGGTAGAGTATTCTGTATGTCTGTTGGATCTATTTGACTTGCTGTGTTAGGTCCTCTGTTTTCTTATTTATCTTTTGTCTGGTTCTATTCATTTATTGAAAGCTTCAACTATTATAGCAGAATTATCTATTTCTCCTTCAATTTTCTGTTTCTGCTTCACATATTTTGAAATAATATTTATAAATATTTATAATGATTACATCTTCCTCTGTTGAGCCTTTCCTTAAAATATGATGTCCTTATTTATCTTTCATAGGGTTTTTTATTTAAAATCTGTTTTGTCACATTGCTTTCCGCTTTTACTGCATCTCTATTTATTTCTTTTTCTCCTCAGACTTCTCAGGGATGAAGGTTACTATTTGCTTTGAATATCTTTTCTCTTTCTTTTAATATATTTCAATAGATTTGTATTTGGATCTAAAGTGAGTTTCTGTAGATAGCACCTAATTGAATCATGTTTTTTGTCTATTCAACAATCTCTGCCTTTTGATTAGAGAGTTTAATCTGTTTATGTTTAAAGTAATTACTAATAAGGATTTACCTGTGCCATTTTGCTACTTGTTTCCTATATGAATTATAGCTTTTTTGGCCCTCATTTTCTATATTACTGTCTAATTTTGTGTTATTTTTTATAATAAACTGTTTAAATTCCATTCTCATTTTTTCTGGTACATATTCTATAACTATTTTCTCTGTAGTTAAATCCTAAAGTATAGTAAACATTCCAAAGTTACAGTACTCATTTAAATCAATACCAGCTTAACATCCAAAACATACAAAAACTGCTTCTTTACAGATGTGTCTCACCCTTTTTTGCTGATGTTATAAAATCACATCTTTATATGCTTTGTGCTTCAAAACATAGACCTAACAATTTTAATAAAAACATTAGGGTCTTAAATGACATAGAAAACAAAATGTAAAGTTACTAGCAAAAGTTACAATAATACTAGCTCATACTTACAATTGCTTTTTAAAAAGAAATCTAGTATATAAATTAAAAATCTAATTACACATAATTGTTGCAATAATACTAGCTGTTATAATTAGCCATGTATTTTTATGTAGCTTTAATGAGCTCTTTATGTTTTCTTACATCTTCATGTTTTTGTCTAGCGTCCTTTCTTTTTACTCTACCTGATTCCCATGTAAGCCAGACTGTTGTGCACTAGTGCAATCATGTGTCACTGCAACCTTGACCTCACAGGCTTAAATAATTCTTCCACCTCTACTTCCTGAGTAGCTGGGACTACAAGGGCATGTCACCATGTCCAGCTAATTGTTTTTTTTATTTTGTAGAGACAGGATCTCACTATGTTGCTAAGGCTAGTCTCAAACTCCTGGACTCCTATAATTCACCTGCCTCATCTTCCCAAATTCTCACTTTTAGAGGACAGTTTTCCAGATATGGGCTTCTTGGTTGACATTGTGTTTCTTTTAGCACTTTGAATATTTCAATCCACTTTCTTCTGACTCCAAAATTTCTGGTGAGAAATCTGCTAATAATCTTGTTGAAGATTGCTTTTATGTGATGAGTCACTTCTCTCTTGCTACTTTCAAGATTCTTTTTTTTTCTTTTTTTTTGGCTTTGGGTTTTAAATTTTGATTGTAAAGTGTTTTGATGCAGTTATCTTTTTTTTTTTTTTTTGAGATGGAGTCTTGCTCTGTCACCAGGCTGGAGTGCAGTGGTGCAATCTTGGCTCACTTGATGCAGTTATCTTTAATGGTTTTTGAAATTTGTTCAGCTGCTTGGATATTTATACTCATGTTTTTCATGAAATTTGGGAAGTTTTCTATCATTATTTCTTCAAATATTCATTCAGTTCCCTTTTCTTTCCTTTCTTTTTATTGTTTTTGGAAGCTCTCATAATGTTTATGTTTTTATACTTGATTTTCATCCCACAGGGTCCTTAGTCCCTGCTCATTTTTCTTAAGTCTATTTTATTTACTACAATAAAATATTGGAAAAAACTAACAGCAAGAAATTGAATTATCATTCTAAAAGATGCCTGAGGCTTATAACATGATAATGCTTTTTTGTCTCCTTCCAAATGAGTAACACATTACACATTTTGTTAGTTTTGTGTGATGTGCTTGCTTATGTCCTCATCCTTCTTCTACCTATTGCTTCAAACACCTAGTTAAGGCCTAGCCTTAGCTTTTCTCTGCCCTAATTAACCCTGTATACAACACTGCTAGATAATCTAAATACAGCATTTCCTCCTGTCACTCCTTTCCTCAGAATTCTTCACATACTTCTCACTGCTTACAATACTAAGTTAATACACGCTATACTACATTATCAGCATGAGCTGAACATTTAAGGTTTTGTTTTCCGTACTTTTTTATGGACATTCTTTCAAGTAAAACATTGGAAGTCGTCTTCATTAGGCCAAGGACTCAATGTCTTGTCTATCCTACTATATTTCCAGCCCCTAGGAATGTGTTTCGGACTCTCCATTTCCTTCCTCCTTTTCCTTCTTTCCCCCTTTTACTTCCTTCTTCTCATTCCTTCCTTCCTGCCTTCCTTCTTTCCTTCCTTTCTTGCTTCCTCCCTTCTTCCCTCCTTCCTTCTCTCCCTTCTTCCCCTCCTTTTCTCCTTCTTTCTTCCCTCCATTTCTCTCTCATTCCTTCCCTTTTCCCCTCATTTCCTTCCTTCATTTCTCTCTCCTTTCTTCCTGTCTCTTTCTCTCTTCCTTTTGACACAGCCCTGCTCTGTTGCCAATGCTGGAATACAGTAATTAAATCATAGCTCACTGCAGCCTCAAATTCTTGGGGTCAAGGGATCCTCCATCCTCAGTCTCCTGAGTAGTTGAGATTTTGTGTGTGTGCCACCAAGCCCTGCAAATTTTCTTTTCATTTTCTTTTAAGCAAAAGAACTTGCTATCTAAAACTTGATCTAAAATTTCTGGCCTCAAGCAATCCTTTCACTTCAGACTTCTCAGTTGCTGGCTTACAGATCTGAGCCACAGGACCCAGCTGTGTTGTGGATTTTTAATGATTGCATGCCAAGTTCATAAAACCAACCATCCTTCTAAACTCCCTGGCCATTGTTTTCTTATTTATTTATTTATTTATTTATTTATTTATTTATTTATTTATTTATTTTTGAGATGGAATCTCACTCTGTTGCCTAGACTGGAGTGCAGTGGCACAACCTTAGCTCACTGCATCCTCAGCCTCCTGGATTCAAGCAATTCTCCTGCCTCAGCGTCTTGAGTAGTTGGGATTACAAGCATGTGCCACCATGCCATGGGTTTTGCCATGTTGGCCAGGTGGTCTTAAACCCCTAACTTCAAGTGATTCACCCACCTCAGCCTCCTAAAGTGCTGGGATTACTGCACCCAGCCCTGGTGACTGTTTTCAAAACTGTTTCCAAAATACCTTGACCATTCTTGTCAAATTTGAGAAACAGAAGACACATCTCAGTGTCTTCTCTTTCATCTCCATTATCGCCTTTTTAACCTAATCTTGATAACCTGAATACTGATGTTTTTAGGTCTGACTAAAATCTTAGCAACTGTGAAGACTTTTCTAACTTCCCAGTACATTGATATATCCTCCTCCTTTGAATAGCTGCAATTTCTACTATACATTTCTTACATTTGCAAAGGTAAATAAGATGCAGGCTTCACTGTAAAACTGTTTGCAATCTAGATGACATTTACCACAAATATCATCATATTATTCAGCACTATTTTTGCTTATACATCTTGTTTTCTCAGTTCTATGATGGAGAAGCAATATTTTGAACTTACTGGTTTCTCCTCTACCATAATGTTTATAAAAATCTTTTTGTTGCTTGCAACAGTAGTCTGAATTGATTTTTCCACCACAAAGATAAACAAGTTTCTCATTATGTCATGGAACAATTCTGATTATCCCTATTGTATAAAGGGGAAATCTAAAGCAAGAATAGTGCAATAAATTGTTACAGACTATTATTGTTGCTTATCTTCATGCAAATGTATTTCATTTTATTTAAAATGTAGATTGAATGGTTTTAGAAATTAACATAGACTATTTTTTTCTTTTTTTATTATGCTTTAAGTTCTGGGGTATATATGCAGAACATGCAGATTTGTTTTTGGCTACACGTGCAGTGATGGTTTGTTACATCTATCAGTGTGTCATCTGCATTAGATATTTCTCCTAATGTTATCCCACCTTAGACCCCCACCCCGCAACTGGCCCCAGTGTGTGATGTTTCCCTCCTTATATTCATGTGTTCTCATTGTTCAACTTCCATTTATGAGTAAGAAAATGCGTTGTTTGGTTTTGTGTTTCTGTGTTCGTTTGCTGAGAATGATGGTTTCTAGCTTCATCCATAAATGATAGACATAATTTTATGGTGCCATGTTTACATATCAACTTTAGGTACTGTGGTTAAAAATTATGTCTTCTTATTTCCATTCACATTTTATCAAAATTACAAAAAATTAAGTTACATTTTTAAAATACTTCCTCTTATAGATTAAGTTGTGTGAAAAAATATGACTTGAAATATTTCAAGAATAAACTACCAATTTGTGAATGGCAACATTTTCCCTTTTCTAGATCAAGTATTACAGGAAAAAAAAAAAGCTCTCCTTATTTTTTCTATTTACAACCTAAAGTAACACATAAGTAAAAATTACTTATGGTTTACAGAAACAAATTTTCATTTAATCTGTAAGTATTACAATCTGTCCAGCCTAATACAGAAGAGATGCAAACTAATGAACTGCTAACTAAACTAAACCAACATATGTTCATTTTTTTAATTTAAATTTTTAATAATATAAAATAATAGTAATATACATGCAAAGCTTTAATAGCAGGAAGACAAAAAATGCATTTTGTTTTAGTAACAGCACTTATAAAGACAATACTATTACAGAGATGAAAAGGTAAAAATAGTTTCTGCTCTCAGTCAATATGTAACTGGCAGAAACAGTTGTGTACTATTACACATAATACGAGACAGGTTGATTTGTGCGCTATAGGGGAAATATAATATGGATTTCAAGAATTTATTGTTTCCCCTCCAGCATGTAAAAAGCTTGGAAGTTGTTACTTCATCCTTCCAACAAGAAAAAAGCCCTAAAAACCTGAAAATAAATGACTTTTTTCAATTTAGATAAGTAAGGTTTCAGGACAAACTGCCACCCTAAAATTTGGAGCAATAGGCAAATGCAAAAAAACATGACTGAGATCAATATACTTGAAGCAGAAGGTACTAGAGCTATAAAGTTGTAGAAACAATTACATAATAATTTAAATGAATTGTTAGAGGCTACATCTAGACTAGCTTGAGAGTGAGAAACCTCTTGGAACTGTTGTCTCACAGTGAATGGGGTGGGGAAAAGTGGCTTTAATTTCATGGATTTGGGCTCCAGAAATCCATCAACTTTTCTAATTTAATAGCCCAGAAAAATGACCTGCTGTTTTTGTCAAGATAAATGGAAAAATAGTACATTTTCTATCACAAAGGTCTCCTGTCTTGTGAAAAGACTAACAGAAACTTACTCAATTTAGGCAGAGGGAAATTACCAAAATCCAGTAGACTTTTTTCTTTTTAAATTTATTTATTATACTTTAAGTTCTGAGGTACCTATGCAGATCACACAGGTTTGTTACATAGGTACATATGTGCCTTGGTGATGGTTTCCTGCATCCATTGCCCGGTCATCTACATTAGGTATTTCTCCTAATGTTATCCCTCCCCAGTTGCCTGATCCCCTGCTATTCCTCTTCTAGCCCCCCACTCCCCAGGCCCCAATGTGTGATGTTCCCCTCCCTATGTCTGTGTGTTCTCATTGCTCAACACGCACTTCTCAGTGAGTACTTGCGGTGTTTGGTTTTCTGTTCTTGTGTCAGTTTGCTGAGAATGATGGTTTCCAGTTTCATCCATGTCCCTGCAAAGGACATGAACTCATCCTTTTTCATGGCTGCATAGTATTCCCTGGTGTCTATGTGCCGCAATTTCTTTATCCAGTCTATTATTGTTGGGCATTTGGGTTGGTTCCAAGTCTTTGCTATTGTGAACAGTCCTGCTATAAACATAGGTGTGCATGTGTCTTTATAATAGAATAATTTATAATCATGTAGTTATATACCCAGTAATGGGATTACGGGGTCAAATGGAATTTCTATTTCTAGATCCTTGAGGAATCACCACACTGCCTTCCACAAGGTTGAATTAATTTACACTCCCACCAACAGTGTAAAAGTGTTCCTGTTTCCCCACATCTTCTCCAGCATCTGCGGTTTCCTAATTTTTTTTTTTTTGAGACGGACTCTCATGCTATTGCCCAGGCTGGAGTGCAGTGGCATGATCTGGGCTCACTGCAACCTCTCCTGCTCAAGTTCAAGCAATTCTCTTGCCTCAGCCTCCCTAGTAGCTGGGATTACAGGCACCTGTCACCATGCCTGGCTAATTTTTTTATATTTTTAGTAGAGACAGGGTTTCACCATCTTGGCCAGGCTGGTCTTAAACTTCTGACCTTGTGATCCACCCACCTCGGCCTCCCAAAGTGCTAGGATTATAGGCATGAGCCACCATGCCAGGCCCCATCTACTGATTTTTTAATGATTGCCATTCTAACTGGTGTGAGGTGGTATCTCAATATAGTTTAAACTTGCATTTCTCAAATGACCAATGATGATGAGCTTTTTTTCATATCTTTGTTGTCTGCATTAAGGTTTTCTTTCAAAAAGTGTCTGTTCATATACTTTGCCCACTTTTTGAAGAAGCTGTTTGTTTTTTTCTTGTAAATTTAATTTTTCTGTAGATTCCAGATATTAGCTCTTTGTCAGATAAGTAGATGGCAAAAATTTTTTCCCATTCTGTTGGTTGCCAGTTCACTGTAATGATAGTTTCTTTTTGCTGTACAGAGGCTCTTAAGTTTAATTAGATCCCATTTATCTATTTTGGCTTTTGTTGCCATTTCTTGCGGTGTTTTAATCATGAAGTCTTTGCCCATGCCTATGTCCTGAACGATATTGCCTAGGTTTTCTTGTAGAGTTTTTATGGTGTTAGGTCTCATGTTTAAATCTTTAATCCATCTAGAGATAATTTTTGTATAAGGTATAAGGAAGGGATCCATTTTTAGCTTTCTGCATGTGACTAGCCAGTTTTCCCAACACCAGTTATTCAATAGGGAATCTTTTCCCCATTGCTTTTGTCAGGTTTGTCAAAGATCAGATGGTTGTAGATGAGTGGCATTATTTCTGAGGGTTCTGTTGTGTTTCACTGGTCTATATCTCTGTTTTGGTACCAGTACTATGCAGTTTTGATTAATGTTGCCTTGTAGCATAGTTTGAAGTCAGGTAGGGTGATGCCTCCAGCTTTTTTTTTTTCTTTCCTTAGGATTGTCTTGGCTATGCAGGCTATTTTTTGGTTCCATATGAAGTTTAATTTTTTTTTCCAACTCTGTGAAGATGGTCCATGGTAGCTGGATGGGGATTGCACTGAATCTATAAATTACTTTGGGAAATATGGCCATTTTCATGATATTGAGTCTTTCTAACCATGAGCATGGAATATGTTTCCATCTGTTTGTGTCCTCTGTTATTTCCTTGACCAGTGGTTTGTAGTTCTCCTTGAAGAGGTCCTTCACATCCCTTGTTAGTTGTATTTCTAGGTATTTTACTCTCTTTGTAGCAATTGTGAATGGGAGTTTACTCATGAGTTGGCTGTCTGTCTGTAATTGGTGTATAGGAATGCTTGTGATTTTTACACATTGATTTTTGTATCCTGAGACTTCACTGGAGTTGCTTATCAGCTTAAGGAGATTTGGGGTTGAGATGATAAGGTTTTCTAAATATAAAATCATGTCATCTACAAACAGGGACAATTTGATTTCCCTTCTTCCTATTTGAATATCCTTTATTACTTTCTCTTGCCTGCTGGCCCTGGCCAGAACTTCCAATACTATGTTGAATAGGAGCGGTGAGAGAGGGCATCCTTGTCTTGTGCCTGTTTTCAAAGAGAATGCTTCCAGTTTTTGCCCATTCAGTATGTTATTGGCCATGGGTTTGTCATAAATAGCTCTTATTATTTTGAGATACAATCCATTGATACCTAGTTTATTGAGAGTTCTTAGCATAAAGGACTGTTGATTTTTGTGGAAGGCCTTCTCTGCATCTATTGAGATAATCATGTGGTTTTTGTCATTGGATCTGTTTAAGTGATAGATTACATTTATACATTTGTGTATGTTGAATCAGCCTTGCATCCATGAGATGAAGCTAACTTGTGATGGATAAGCTTTTCGATGTGCTGCTGGATTCGGTTTGCCAGTATTTTATTGAAGATTTTTGCATCAATGCTCATCATGGATATTGGCCTAAAATTTTCTTTTTGGTTGCATTTCTGTCAGGTTTTGATATCACAATGATGTTGGTCTCATAAAATGAGTCAGGAAGGATTCCCTCTTGTTTTATTGTTTGGATAATTTCAGACGATATGGTATCAGCTCCTCTTTGTACTTCTGGTAGAAGTCGGCTGTGAAGCCATCTGGTACTGGACTTTTTTTTGGTTGGTAGGCTATTAATTGCTGCCTCAACTTCAGACCTTGTTATTAGTCTATTTAGGTATTCAGCTTCTTCCTGGTTTAGTCTTGGAGGGTGTAAGTGTCCAGGAATTTCTCCATTTTCTAGATATACTGGTTTATTTGCATAGAGGTGTTTGTAGTAATCTCTGAAGATAGTTTGTATTTCTGTGGGATCAGTGGTATGTCCCCTTTTTTCTGGTATGTTGTGTCTTCTTTTTCATTGGTTTTGAAGAACATCTTCATGTCTGTCTTCATTTTATTATTTGTCCAGTAGTCATTCAGGAGGAGGTGTTCAGTTTCCATGCAGTTGGGCAATTTTGAGTGAGATTCTTAATCCTGAGTTCTAATTTGATTGTACTGTGGTCTGACAGACTGTTTGTTATGATTTCTGTTCTTTTGCATTTGCTGAAGAGTGTTTTACTTGCAATTATTTTAGAATAAGTGAGACGTGGTGCTAAGAATAAGGTATATCCTGTGGTTTTGGGGTGCAGAGTTCTGTAAATGTCTATTAGGTCCATTTGGTCAGATCTGAGTTCAAGTCCTGGATATCCTTGTTAATTTTCTGTCTTGCTGATCTGTCTAATATTGACACTGGAGTGTTAAAGTCTCGCAGTATTATTGTGTGGAAGTCCAGGTATCTTTGTAAGTCATTAAGAACTTGCTTTATGTATGTGGTGCTCCTGTATTGGGTGCATATGTATTTAGAAAAGTTAGTTCGTTGGATTGATCCCTTACCATTATGTAATACCCTTCTTTGTCTCTTTTGATCTTTGTTTATAGTCTGTTTTATCAGAGACTAGGATTGCAACGTTTGCTTTTTTTGTTGTTGTTGCTCATTTGCTTGGTATATCTTCCTCCATCCTTTTATTTTGAGCCTATGTGCTTTTCTGCACATGAGATGAGTTTCCTGAATATAGCACAATGATGGGTCTAGACTTTTTATGCAGTATGCCAGTCTGTGTCTTTTGATTGGGGCATTTAGCGCATTTACATTTAAGGTTGATATTGTTATGTGTGAATTTCATTCTGTGATTTTGATGCTAGCTGGTTGTTGTGCCTGTTGACGCAGTTTCTTCATAGTATCAACAGTTTTTACAGTTTGGTATGTTTTCGCAGTGGCTAGTACTAGTTGTTCCTTTCCATGTTTAGTGGTTCCTTCAGCTCTTGCGGGGCAGGCCTGGTGGTGACAAAATCTCTCAGCAGTTGCTTGTCTGTAAAGGATTCTATTTCTCGTTCACTTATGAAGATTAATTTGGCTGGATGTGAAATTCTGGCTTGAGAGTTCTTTTCTTTAAAGATGCTGAATATTGGCCCCACTCTCTTCTGGCTTGCAGGGTTTCTGCCAAGAGATCCACTGTGAGTCTGATGGGCTTCCCCTTGTGGGTAATCCAATCTTTCTCTCTGGCTGCCCTTAGCATTTTTTCCTTAATTTTAACCCTGGTGAATCTGATGATTATGTGCCTTGGGGTTGCTCTTCTTGAGGAATATCTTTATGGTGTTCTCTGTATTTCCTGTATTTGAATTTGAATTTGAATCTTGGCCTGCCTTGCTAGGTCGGGGAAGTTCTCCTGGATAATATCCTAAAGAGTGTTTTCCAACTTGCTTTCATTCTCCCCATCACTTTCAGGTACACCGATGAAACATAGATTTGTTCTTTTCACATAATCCCATATTTCTTGGAAAGTTTGTTTATTTATTTTCACTCTTTAATCTTGCCTTCTCACTGTATTTCATTGAGTTGATCTTCAATCTCTGATATCCTTTCTTCTGTGTGATTGATTCAGCTATCAAACTTGTGTATGCATCACAAAGTTCTCGTGCTGTATTTTTCAGCTCCATCAAGTCATTTATGTTCTTCTCTCTACTGGTTACTGTAGTTAGCATTTCATCTAACCTTTCTTCAGGGTTCTTAGCTTCCTTGCATTGGGTTAGAAAATGCTCCTTTAGCTTGGAGAAGTTTGTTATTAGCCACCTTCTGAAGTCTGCTTCTGTGAATTTGTCAAACTCATTCTCCGTTTGGTTTTGTTCCCTTGCTGTGAGGGGTTGTGATTTCTTGGAGGATAAGAGGCATTCTGGCTTTTGGCAATTTCATCCTTTGTGAGCTGGTTCCTTCCAATATTCGTGGATTTATCTACCTTTGGTCTTTGAATTTGGTGACTTTTGGGTGGGGGTTTCAGAGTGGACATCCTTTTTGTTGATGTTGAAGCTATTTGTTTCCGTTTCTTAGTTTTCCCTCTAAGAGTCAGGCCCCTCTGCTGCTGGTTTGCTGGAGTTTGCTTCAGATCCACTGCTTGCTGGGGAATTACCTACAGGGATGGCAGCACAGCAAAGATTGCTGCCTTTTCCTTTCTCTGGTAGCTTCATCCCAAAAGGGTACCTGCCTGATGTCAGCCAGAGCTCTCCTGTATGACATGTCTCCCAGTTAGGATACACAGGGGGTCAGGGAGCCACTTGAGGAGGCAGCCGTCCCTTAACAGAGCTCAAGCACTTTGCTGGGCAGGGACATTTTAATCTGCTGAAGTGGAACCCATAACCATCCCTTTTCCCAGGTGCTCTGTCCCTTTTCCCAGGTGTCCCTTTTCCCAGGTGGTCTGTCCCAGGAAGGTGGGAGCTTTGTAAGTCCCTGACAGGCTGCTGTCTTTTTTTCTAAGATGCCCTACCCAGCAAGAAGGGAATCTGCTTGACGGTCTGCCTGCAGAAGCCTTGCTCAGGGGGCTGTGCTGGGCTCTACCCAGTTGCTGTGTTCCTGGTGGCTTTGTTTACACAGGCAATATTGAAACCACCTACCTAAACCTCAGAAATGGCAGACACTCCTACCCCCACCAAATTTGAATATCCCAGATCTAGCTCATACTGCTGTGCTGGCTGTGAGAATTTCAAGCCAATGGTTCTTAGGTTGTCAGTCTTCAAAAAGGAGTGTCCAGCCAACAAAAGGTATTGCCTTTGACCCTTTCTAGCCTGTGGTGGGGACCACTGGAATGCAAAAACCAGGTCCAGGTCCAGTCTCATAAATGGTCAAGTAGGACTAATGGGTTCCAGGGCTTGATTCATTGGCTCCAGTGGTTCAAATTGCCATCATTATCCAAGAGCCCTGGTAGACTTCCTTCTGGACATTGGAGCCAGTCTTTCAGTTCTCTTCTCCATTTCGGGATTTCCCTCCTCACATACCACAATCAAGAGAGTCACTCAGGAAAGCCTTTAATGCGATATTTTTCTAAGCCCCTCAGCTATATTTGGGGGACCTATCCCTTTTAAATTATGCCTGAAAGTCCCACTCCTTGACTAGACAGAAATATTTTTGATTGTGTGAAAGCCACCATCCTAATCGTTCCAGAATAAACTCTTTGCTTTCCCTTAGCGGAAACCAATAGTAACCCAGAGGTATGGGCAATTCCAGGAAAGGCTGGCCAGGCTACGACATTTATACCAGTTCAGATTCACCTTAAGGATCCCACTTCTTTTCCTAGCCAGAAGCAATATACCCTAAAGCCAGAAGCTAGAAAATGGCTAGAAGCCATCACTAATAATCTAAAAGCACAAGGCTTCCTTAGACCTTGCAACAGTTCCTGCAACAACCCAATATTAAGCGTACAGAAACCCAATGGGGAATGGAGGCTTGTTCAGGACCTCTGTTCAATTAACCAATTCAATCAGCATTCCTAATCCTGATACATTGCTAATTCAGATTCCTGAGGGAACTGAATTTTTCACAGTTCTAGGCCTAAAAGATGCTTTTTTCCTCATACTATTGTACCCTGACTCCCAATACTTGTTTGCTTTCAAGGAACCCCTTAACAGACTACCCAGTTAACTTTGATGGTGCTGCCTGAGAGATTCTGAGACAGTCCTCACTTGTTTGAGCGTGCATTGTCTTGAGACATCTGTGAGTTCTCTCATCCTTGGGTTAAAATTTTACAACATGTTGATGACATTCTCCTTTGTGCCTTAACCTAGGGGGCTTCTCAGGAAGGCACTAAAGTTTTTCTTAATTTCCCTTCTCTTTCTCTCTCCTTCTTTCTTTCCTTTCTCCTCTTTCTTGTTTGAGACAGAGTCTTGCTCTGTTACCCAGACTGTAGTGCAGTGGCATGATCTCAGCTCACTGCAACATCTGCCTCCTGGGTTCAAGTGATTCTCCTGCCTCAGCCTCTCAACTAGCTGGAACTACAGGCCTGTGCCATTACACCCAACTAATTTTTGTATTTTTGGTAGAGATGAGGTTTCACCATGTTGCCCAGGATCATCCTTATCTCTTGACCTTGTAATCCACCTGCCTTGGCCTCCCAAAGTACTGGGATTATAGGCATGAGCCACTGCGTCCAACCCTCTTCTTAATTTTATAGCTGACAGAGGGTATAAAGTTTCAAACTCTAAGGCTCGGCTTTGTCAAACCGCAGTGAAGTACCTAGGCTTTCTCCAGTCAAGGGGAAGGAGAACATTGGGTGAAGAGAGGATTAAGCCTCTTTCTTCCTTCCCCATTCCCAAAACTCTCAAACAGCTAAAGAGATTTTTTGTTATTAAAGGCTTTTTCAGATTGTGGATACCTGGGTTTGGTGAAATAGCTCACCGTTTATATCAATGTATTAAAAAAACTCAAGCAGTTAAACTTATTCTTTGATGTGGTAACCTGAAGCCCAGAAACCCCTTAATTGGCTTTAGAAAGCAAGCTTTACTTAATGCACCTTTCCCCAGTCTTCTCACAGGAAAGGCATTCAATCCTTCTGTCTCAGAAAGGAAAAGACCAGCCTTGGAAGTTTCAACTGAGGTCTGAGCAGTCGGTCAGTTACTAAGCAAGAAGCTTGACCTAGTGGCTAAAGGATGTCCATCCAAGTGGCTAAAGGATAGCCAGTCTGTCTCTGAGCAGTTGCTGTGGTGGTTTTACTTGGGCCAAAAGCCACCAAGTTAACCATGCGGAATAACTTGACTGTTTATACTCCACATATCATAAAAGGACAGTTATCTTTTAAAAAGAGTCTCTGGATAATACACAAATTGCCTTCTCAAATATCAAGCTTTCCTAGTAGAGGGATCTGCCATCCAGTTAAAAACCTGCCTTGCCTAAACCCTGCCATTTTCCTTCCAGGTGAAACTGAAGAACCTGAATATAATTGTGACTAGATAGTGGTGAACATCTATGCAGCTAGGGAGAACCTCATATAAAATCTCCTAGAAAATTCAGAGTGGACGCTCTTTACAGACTGAAGTTCCTTTGAGAATAAGGCAGGATATACAGTAGTCAGGCAGGATATACAGTAGTCAGCCAGGATGACATTGTTGAGAGCATGCCTCTCTCACTGGGCACTAGTGCTCAACTAGCTGAGCAAGTGTGTCTCACAAAAGCATTTGAATTAAGCCCTTAAGAAAAGACAGTTAACATTTTTACTGATTCTAAGTATGACTTCCTGGTTCTTCATGCCCATGCTGCTACCTGGAAAAAAAAACACTTCCTCATGGCCTATACCATTTAACTTACAATTAGATACCATAAGGAAATAGACTTTTATCTTCAGTTTTCCTTCAATGGGAAGTGACAGTAATGCACTGCAGAGGACATTAAAAGGGGATTGATGTCATAACCAAGGGACAAAGACTGGCAGATCAAGCAGGCAAATCAGCAACAAAAAGATCCAAGAGACTTGACACACGTGACACCCATCTAATCTGGGAGACCTCCGTAAGAAAAATAAGATCTCAGTATTCTCCTACAAAGATAGAATGAGACTGCTTCAAGGAGACACTTTTTAGCACTTGAGATGGCTGCAATTAGAAGATAGCAAACTCCACTTGGTAGCATTCAGTTAGTCGAAAGTTGTTAAAGTCAACCACCAAAACTTTTACCTAGGTAGTGACAAAAGTTATTAATGTGCCCAAAGATCACCTGAATAGGTGGCTCCTTCCTCAACTCCTGAATTCAATGGATAGGGAGTTATTATGGGAAAACTGGCAGAGAGACTTTACTCATATGTCAAAGTAAAAGGCATTCCACATCTTTTAGTATAGGTATACACCTTTTCTAACAGGGTGGAGGTATTTCCATTCCAAACAGAAAAGGCCTCTTAGGTGACAAGAATACTAATGAGATAACTCCTCGACTTTGATGGACCAAGTAAGTCCAAAGTGACAGTGGCTCCTCATTTGAAATGGTTGTTACTCAGAGGATCTCAAAAACCCTGGACGTACAACACCATCTACATTGTGCCTGGAAACAACAATCTTCAAAAAAAGTACACACACATAAAATAATGTTATTAAGAGAAACCATAGAAAGCTGTCTTAAGAAACTCACCTCCCCTGGGTTACTCTCTCTCCCATGGCCTTATTATAGTAAGGAACATCCCTTCAAATTGAGTTTAAGCTCTTTAGAAATAATGTATGGTTGGCTTTTCCTTACCACAAATTTTGTATTAAACCAAGAAACTTTTTTTTAAAATTTAATTTTCTTTTTTCCCCCCATTAAACTGGAAGTCAATAAACCAGGAAACTTCTAAATTGCCTAAACATGCAACCTCCATGGCTCACTCCCAAAAATAATTAAAACATCTATCAGAAGTCCAACCTCAATAAACAGGACCATTCTTACTCAACCCAGGAGACATGGTAGGGGTGAAGGCTCTCCTCTCTTCTTCCTTCCGACTAGATTCCAGGGATCTTACACCATGCTCCTCTCCACCGCATTGTGCTGAAGGTTGTGGGATCTGACTCTTGGATTCATCACATTTGAGTCAAAGCCTGGAATGAAGAGGGAGCAACCCCTAACAGTTCAGAAGAGCATCCTGGATTTCAGGGTGAAGAAGTCAAGAATTTCAAACTGAGAATTATAAAAGATAAGTAAATGACTGAGGCCTACCTGTCATCAATCACACCTTTGCCACCTTTAACAGATTCTTTCAGTCATTTCCACTTTTCCTTTTGAGATCCACCATCAGATATTGCAGCTTAGTTTTGATGCATATTTACAGGGAAACTTTAATTATTCGTGGGACTAAATTTGTGACTTCATATATCCCCAGAGGGAAATCCAATATTTTGAGAAGTACAAGTTCAGATGGAAATCATCAGCTACTTCATAATTGCAGGAATTATCTTCCTTACTTTGTTATTTATTTATTTGTTTGTTTATTTTTGAGATGAAATTTTGGTCTGTCACCCAGGCTGGAGTGCAGCGGCTAGATCTCGGCTCACCGCAACCTCTGCCTCCCAGGTGCAAACAATTCTGTGCCTCAGCCTCCTGAATAACTGGCATTACAGGTGTCTGCCACCATGCCTGGCTAATTTTTGTTATTTTAGTAGATATGGGGTTTCACCATCTTGGTCAGGCTGGTCCTGAACTCCTGACCTCATGATCCACAAGCCTCAGCCTCACAAAGTGCTGGAATTACAGGCATGAACCACCATGTCCGGCTGCTTACTTGGCTTTTTATGCTGGGGTAATACATTGTGGACATTGTAATACAATGTTTGACATTCCTGAGTGGAATGTCAAACAGAAAGTCTCACTATTGTAATATGTTTTTTTTAGTTAACCTTATTGTGGGGACAGTAGTAACAGATAACAGAGAAATGTGAAGACTTTATTGCTACCAGGCTGTTAGAGGCAGCAATGCTTCTCATCCTTTGGCCCTTACAGTGTCAGTAATTGCCCATATATACAACAAAACTAATTGCTGGGTTTGCTCTGAGTGATTTGCTCATTTTAATAACTCTAAAACTGGGAGCCTTCATGATGATCCTGAACTCACCATCCTGGGCTTCCCTTTGACAGCTTTTTCCCTAAACATCAAGATGTAAATGGACTTGTCAGGTATAAATGGAACCAGTGATGGGAGCACCCTATACCAGTTAAAACTCCACTCAGGAAGACATATCTAAGACTCACACCCTTAGACTAGGCAAAGATGATAGAATAGTAACAAACACTTCCCTCTGCTTTAAAACAGAGTATAGGGACTATACCAGGGGGTATACAAAATCTCAAATATTGCAACATTACCCTTACAATCTCTAAAAATGAGGAGGTCTGGAGGGTAAAAAAGGAAAAAGCTAAACTAACACATAAGATAAACTGCTGGAAAAAACTTTGAAAACCTATCTATACCTCCTAACTGGAATTCCAAGTTTGAGAGGCAGCCGCTAAATAACTCCTCTCACCACTATTATGTCACAATAACAAATAACACACAGTCCTTCTCAAATATGCCCCCTCAGGGAATCCTGGACCTTTGTATGATATTTGATACTAATAATAACCTACACATTTGTGGGTGGACAGGAAATGTTTGGACTGAGAGCTCCTGCAGGAAGAATCAGCTGAGATACTGGCCAGGACATATTACGTCCATAATCTTCCAAAACTCCATCTGTCAGAAGGAACCTTCTCACCCAGCATGTATACTCCTAAATAGCACCATACATGGCTATACTTTTATGATTATCCCTATACCAAAGATGCTCCCATTAATGTTATGGGAAACCTCTTTATGAGGCCTGGGCAAAGACAAGCTGCATCTCTTACATGTTACAACCTAGAATCCTCTTGTCAAAAAACAAGCTTTATTTTTTTTTCTTGGTTCCTGGTTACACCTAATCCTTCTTAGGTACTTGATGGGAACATGCACTATAGTGGCAGTGGTCCCTGACCTATTATTATTATTATTATTATTATTATTACTACTACTATTGCTGAGATAGAGTCTTGCTCTCTTGCCAGGCTTGAGAGCTGGAGTGATCTCTGCTCACTGCAACCTCCACTTCCCAGGTTCAAGTGATTTTCCTGCCTCAGCCTCTTGAGTTGTTGGAACTACAGGTGCATGCCACCATGCCCAGCTGATTTGTTTTTATATTTTTAATAGAGTGGGCATTTCACCATATTGCCCCAGATGGTGTCAATCTCTTGACCTCATGATCCACCTGCCTCAGTCTCCCAAAGTGCTGGGATTACAGGCGTGATCTACTGCATCTGGGCACCAAGCTATTATTTTTAAACTGCCCCAACGTGGCAACATCATCTGGTGGAATTCCTAATCTATGCTCCATTCTAGAAAGTGCTCTATTTGGGGTATACCAAAGAGGTCTATCGTTTCCATGCTATTGCATGGAGATCTAACTGAGAGAGAGGACTACGGAGGACATACATAGGACAACTGTACATTGAAAAGACCAGGAATGAGACATGCTAGAGCTAGAGGCCATTTTCGTTTACCAGCATTCCTCTCCTTGAGAAATCAGTACTTAATAGCTTCTTATGATGCAGCAAGAGTGGAAGGCAAAAGTAGGAGACATAGAGGCATAACAACAATCCATAAACTCTCTAGCCAACAACAGTCCGTAAACTATCTAGCCTCCTTGTTGTAATGCAAAATAGGAGAGCCCTAGATGTCCTTACAGCTGAAGTAGGGGGCACTTATGCACACTTAAATAAAACATGTTGGTTTTGGAGGAACACTTCTAGTCCAGACAAAGAAAACTTACAAGTGCTTAAGAATCAAATAAGACTCATTGGCACGTTAAGAGAGAAAGAATGGGCTTTAGTCCCAGTTAGCTACAATCCCTTCTGGAAGGATCTCAATCTTTTTTTTTTTAACCTGGTTAGTTCCTTTATTGGGACCTCTTTTTCTTTTCTTATGTCTTAAGTTAATATTTGAAGGCTGTATAGCCAGCAGTATAACCTAAATTGTTTCCTCTTGCCTAGAGGCTACTAAACTGCAAATGATGGGAACCCTGCATGGACATGCATTCTTCCAAGTAGACTTGGACCGGCCCCAGGAGGAACCCATACAAGGTCCCTCTCCAGCAGGAAGTAGCTAGAAAGACCAATCTTCGACTTCCCTAACAGCAGTTAGGGTCTTCACTCCTAAGGGGGGAAATAAGGGAAAATAAAAGGAAGAGTCAGTTGGGCAAATAGTAAGGCTAGTCCTCAGAGACGCTGCCTGCCTGAAAAGTCACATCTAGATGAAAAAATAGAGCAATCTGGGAAAATGCAAGCTGCACCTGCACAGACATAAGCAGGCAAGGCAGGCAAAATTCAGTATAAAAACCTTTTTGTTCTTTGAGTGATTAGCGGGTTCTCAGGAAGAAGTTTTCTGCCCTTTTCAGACATGTACATGCTGGTGTCTGTGCAAGCTTGCACTGGGAGGAGCGGGACTTACCTAAAACAAACCCACTGTTACATAAACAAGAAAAGCTGTGCTTTGTGCTTGCCTAAAGACAGTTCACAGCTGAATAGTCAGGGAATTATGTAGATGGCTTTATAGATAAGAAAAATTAAACAGCTATAGATATGAGAGGAGTTTCTTATAAAACCTTTTGCATTCAACAGTAAAACAGCAACTCACTTGGGATCACCTCTGCACTGTGAAGAACTTACCAAACTTTCACTCCAAATTTACCCTTTGTATCTTGCTTCTTAATTTTCTCAGTTGTGAAACAACAACCTAGGATAACACCGTAAACAATGAGACCAGTAACCAGTTTCAATTAAATGATGATAAATGAGCCAATTTTCTAAGAATTATTCAAGAGCACTTAATATTCCTTAATGCGTAACTGCCTAAAAGGAGATGGTTGAAATATATGAGGCAAAACTTAATAGAATGGCAAGAAAAAAATAGACAAATTCACTGTCAGAGCTGGAGACATCAGCACCACTGTTTCACTAATTCATCAATCAAGCACACAGAAACAGTATAGTTGGCCTAAAGCGCATGATCAATGAACTTGATCTAATTAACTTTTAAATGACACATAGATCAGGAAAGAAGTATAAGTTTTAAAATATTTTGAACTAAAAAAAATTTTTGAACTAAATGAAAATGAAAATACAACTTGCCATTTGTGGGATACAGCAAAAACAGCAGTTATGGGAGCACATAAAATAGGAAAGAAGATCTAAGCACAATTATCTAAGCTTCTACAAAACTAGAGAAGGAATAATTTAAGCTGAAGCAAGCATAGGAAAAGAATTAATTAATTTCTTATAATAAAAATTAAATCAGAAGTAAATAAAACTGAAAATGTTAAACATCAACAAACCAAAAGATGTTTCTTTAAAAAAGAAAACCAATTATGTTGAGAAACTTCTAATCAAGGTAATCTAAAAATAAAGAGGAGATCTAAGTTACTAATACCAGAAATGAAAGAAGCATAACTACTGATAATTTGGACATTCAAAGGATAGTAAACAAAGAAAATAAACAATTATAGTCCACATCTTTGATGACCTAGATGAAGCAGACCAATTTCTTAAAAAGCATAGACAACCAAAAATCACATGAGGAGAAATAGATAATGGGCATAGAACTGTATCTATTAAGGAAAATTTATAAATCATTAAGAACCTTTCCTTTTTTTGAGATGGACTTTTTCTCTTGTTGCCCAGGTTCGAGTACACTGGCGCAATCTCAGCTGACTGCAACCTCTGCCTCCTGGGCTCAAGCGAGTTTCCTGCCTTAGCCTCCTGAGTAGCTGGGATTACAGGCATGTGCCGTTACATCCAGCTATTTTGGTTTTTTTGTTTTGTTTTGTATTCAGTAGAGTTGAGGTTTCACTATGTTCGTGAGGCCAGTCTTGAACTCTTGACTCAGGTGATCATCTGCCTTGGCCTCCCAAGTGCTAGGATTACAGGTATGAGCCATCACACCCAGCCAATAACCTTTCAAATAAGAAAACATTGGTCTATGATGTCTTCACAGGTAAATTCTGCCAAAAAAAGTCAAATAGATTTGATAAGCAAAGCAAATCTAACAATGTATAAAGAGAATTCTACATCATAACCAGATGAAATTTATTCCACTTAGGCAAAACTGGTTCACCATTCAATAATCAATAAAGATGTAAAATCATATGATAATAGAAATTGGTACAAAACGTATTTTACAAAATCCAGCAGCCAAAATTTTAAGCAAACTAAGATTATACTGAGAACTTCCTCAACTGTTGAGGGAAGAAGCAGTGGAGGAAGGGTTTACAGTGTACCTACATAAACTGGTTACAAGTAACGTACAAAAAAAGTCAAGAACAATAAACAGCAGAAGGCCTCAGAGGGCTCTAGGGAGAAAGCCCTCTCTATTGCCATCATGTTTCCAGGAACAGCGTGGCCTAAGCTCTGAGATATTCTAAACATAGTGCGCAAAGACATGACTCCCTTGAAGCACTGAAATGTAACCAGACATGTAGGCTCCTTGCTAAGCCTGCTCCTACCAGCTGCACTATCTATTAATAAGCATATGCTTTTAGTTCTTAAAAAATTCACGTACACCGCCACTGCTGTCAGTTTTATGTTTAACACGTAGCCTCCCTTCACTGATTCATCCTACCATCTGCACTATAGATAAAACTGATTGTGTTCAGTAAATATTGCGGAAACCAGACCTCAGGGCCTTCCTGCCTCCATTACAAGTGATGGTTCCCTGGTCCCACTTTCATTCTTAATCTTTTTCTCATTCCTTGGTTGCCACAGAACTCGGAGTACCCACAGGTGGGCTGTGGGGGCTGATTCCCTCTACTCAACTTGGTAAAGAAGATCTATAAAACATGTACAGCTAATATCACACTCTGTTATCAGAAACTGAATGCTTTCCTTCTAACATAAAAATGACAAATATGTCTCCTCTTGTCACTCCCAATCAATATCAAAAGTTCTAGTTAGTGCAGTAAGCCAAGAATATGAAATAAAATATGACTGATTGGGAACAAAGAAATAAAAGTCTTTGCATACAGCATGATTGTCTATGTAGATAATTCCAAAGATCAATGAAATATTGGAATAAAAATGATTATAGTAAAATTGCAGGCTACAAAACTAATGCACAAAAGTCAATTGCTTTTTTTATAATAGCAATTAACTAATGGAATTATAAATTAAAACTTAGTACACTAAAATTGAAGTAAACACTGAAAAGATGAAATGCTTAAGTATAATTTTTATTTTTTTTTTAGACAAAGTCTCACTTTATCACCCTGGCTAGAGTGCAGTGGCATGATCTCGACACACTGCAACCTCCCCCTCTGGGGTTCAAGTAATTCTCCTGCCTCAGTCTCTACAGTATCTGAGATTACAGGCATTTGCCACCACACCCGGCTAATGTTTGTATTTTTAGTAGAGACAGGGTTTCTCCATGTTGGCTAGGCTGGTCTCAAACTCTTGACCTCAGGTGATCCACCCACCTTGGCCTGCCTCCCTAAGTGCTGGGATTACAGGCATGAGTCACCATGCCCACCTTAAGCATAAATTTAACAAAAGAGGTACAGAAGTTCTATGCAGAAAACTACAAAAGTCTTATGAAAAAAATCAAAGGAGATATAAATTAGTGGAGACCTGTGAATTGGAAAACTAATATCAATTGTTTCCAACTTGATGTATTCATCAATACATATTCAAGGCAATCACTATCAAAATCCCAATAACAATTTTAGAAAGGTATTTTGTAACTATTAAGAAATTAACTAGAAGTTTATATAGATAGGTAGAAGATTTAGAATAAATAGTCCACACAGTCTGGGCGTGGTGACTCACAGCTATATTCCCAGCATTTTGGGAGGCCAAAGTTGGTGAATCACTTGAGCCCAGAGGTTTGAGACCATGCTGGCCAATATGGTGAAACCCTGTCTCTACTAAAAATAAAAAATTAATTAGATATGGTGGGAGAGTTCTGTAATCCCAGCTATTCAGGAAGTTGAGGTAGGAAAATCGCTTGAACCCAGGAAGCAGAGACTGCAGTGAGCCAAGACTGCAGCACCGCACTTCGGCCTAGGCAACAGAGTGAGACTCTGTCTCCAAATAACAACAATAATAGTAAGTCCACACAAGAGTGAGGAACAAAATCGGATGACTCACAGTTTCTGGATTCAAAGTATGTTACAAAGCTATAGGAATCATATTGTCTTCTTTAGTATACTAAGGAATAGTCACACAGATGAATGGTACAGAGGAGAAAGAGCTCAGAAATAGACCTACACAAGTATAGTCAATTCATCTTTGACATAGAAGCAAAGATAAAAAGAAAAAAAAATTTATTTTCAACAAATGGTACTGAAACAATTGGCATGAGAAAAAAAAAAAAACAAGACGCAGACTTTACACCTTGTATAGAATCAATTCAAATTGAATTACAGACCTAATTATAAATCCAATAACTATAAAACTTACTAAAAAAGACATAGGAGACTCGGAGTGGTGGATCAGACTGGTAATCAGGCACTTTGGGAAAGGTAAGGTGGGAGGATAGCTTGAGCCCTGCAGTTCAAGACCAGCCTGGACAATATCTTTTTTATCTCTACAAAAAATTAACCAGGTATGGTGGCACATGCTTGTAATCACAACCACCTGGAGGCTGAGGTGGGAGGATCATCTCATCCCAGGAGATCAGGGTTGCAAGGAACCATGACTGTACCCCTGCACTCAATCCTGGGCAAAAGAGTGAGGCCCTATCTCAAAAAGAAAAAAAAAATGATGAGAAAATCTAGGCAATCTTAGGTCTGCAAGGAATTTTTATAAAACAACAATATTGGAAATATATGCAAATACAATTATATTCATTTGAAATATACATATAATTTGCCTATTTAAGGTTTTAAATTTAATAACTTTTCGTATACCATATAATTAAATATTTTAAATATAGTTTTAATGATATATATTATTATTAATGTAGCATACCAAAATTTATTAAATTTCTAATTTAAATTGTAGCACACATATAAAACATAAATCTGCCATTGTAATAACTTTTAAGTGTGCAATTCAGAGTCATTAATTACAGACATAATATTGTATAACTGTCACCACTAATTATTTTCAAAAAATGTTTTAATTATCCAAATCAGAAACTCTCTATTACCTTCTCCTTTCAGACCCTGGCAAATCTCTAATCTGTCTTTATGAATTTGCTAATTATAGATATTTCATGTAAGTGAAATCAGATACTATAGGTCCTTCTATGTGTGGCTTGTTTCACTCAGCACAATGTTTTAAACATTTATCCATATTGTAACATGTATGAAAACACTGCTTTTTTATAGCAGATAATATTCCAAAGCTCTTTGACTTCTATATTCAGAAATGTATCACCTCTCACAAAATTGCGGCATTTAAGGCCAGTGTGTAACTTTATTTATATGATATATATATTGCGGTCGTTAGCTGACAGCATTACTACTATATTGTCAACTTACAGTGTTAGTTCACAAAGAAAGTCCCAGGGTTGTACTTAACTCTGCATTTCTTTAAAAAACAAAACAAAGCAAAACAAACAAAATCCTCTGTTGGACACTAAGAAAAAGATCTCTTTAAAATAATAAAACTTGAAAATCTTTTTAAAATTCTTGAAAATAATAACGCTGGTAAGTTGCAAGGTCTGTATAACAATGACAGCAATAATTACAACTTTTGTAAGAATCAGATCTCAACCTAATAACATTAGCAGGCAGTTGAAAATGAAGATTTGTTACCAGAATGGGGTTCTAATCCAGACTCCAAAAGAGGGTTCTTGGACCTTCTGAAAGAAAGAATTTGAGGTAGGTCCAAACTCACCCATAGGAATATGGTGAATCCCATATTCCTCTGAGAATAATAAAGGTTTACAGCAGTATTCTTTGGTGAGAGATCTTTCTGTGTACAAATTTTATCACTGTACACAGTGATATTCTTCTAATTATGTTATATTAAGTCATTTATAGATAATCTGCTATTTCAGAAGCGCCTCCCTCGTACCACGAAAAAACAAAATCACAACAAAAAAGGTTCACTACACTTTATAAAAATAATCTCAGCAGGCAACTTGTTTTTGTCTCCACACCCAAACTTATCCTTCTGTTTACCGGAGAGTCCGTCCTTTGTTTGGGTATTGTCACCAAACCACAAAAGAAATGTAGGCTGGGAGTGGTGGCTCATGCCTGTAACCTAGAACTTTGGGAGGCCAAGCCAGGCATATTATGAAGTCAGGAAATCGACACTATCTGGCTAATACGTTGAAACCCCGTCTCTACTAAAATTACAAAAAATAGCCAGGCATGGTGGCAGGGACCTGCAATCCTAGCTACTCCAGAGGCTAAGACAAGAGAATTGCCTGAACCCTGGAGGCAGAGGTTGCAGTGAGCCGAGATCATGCCACTGCACTCCACCTGGGTGACAGTGGGAGATTCTGTCTCCAAAAAAAAAAAGGAAATGTTAGTCTGTGGGACAGGTGAATTTCATTAAAGGCTCTGAAATTTTGTCCGCTGAGAATTTCTTTTCATTTCTCTTTCTCTTTCTTCCCCTCCTCCTTTTTTTCCCTCTTTCCTCCGTCCCACTCTCCCTCCTTTTTGTTTCTTCATTTTTTTCCTTCTCTCTCTATTAATTCATTTATTTTGAGACATGGCCTCACTCTGTTGCCCAGGCTGGAGTACAGTGACACGATCTCAGCTCACTGTAACTTCCACCACCTAAGCGATTCTTGCACTTCAGCCTCTTAGGTAGCTGGGACTACAGGTATGCACCACCATGCCCAGCTAATTTTTGTATTTTTTGTAGAGACAGGGTTTTGCCATGCAGAGACATAGTTTTGCCATGTAGGCCGATCTTGAACTCACCACCCACCTAAGCTTCCCACAGTGCTAAGTCACAAGCCACTGTGCCCCACCAAAAATTTTTTACTATGCCTTTTGTTCAGACTTTTTTTCCAGTATGATTTTGGTTATCTAAGCATGTTATTTATTTGCATCATTTCAGTTTATCCCAGTAATATCTATAGCAACAGTTACCATTATTTCAGCTTCTTAAATGTCTCAATATTACATGGATAGTAAGAGACTTGGAACCACTGAGTAATGAAAAAAGACAAATAAAATACAACATAGGAAAGTATAGAGCAGGAATGATTGCTTAATAAAAGTCATTTGAGGTGCTGTGAAAGTTTGTTCACTTAGCTACCTACCTTAAGTGTGTAACTTAACCTTTTTTAGACTGAATGCATTCTAAAACAAAAGTTTCTTTTTATTTCCCAATTTGATACTCCTGTGATAATATAGTAATTAACAAACCAAACTAGCTGTTTGGACTTGAGCATGTGTAGAATAACTGAAAATAGAAAACTGCTATATAGATATGTATGTATGCATAATATATATAACCTTTTTTAGGTACTCCAATTGCAATATCTGCATTTCAACACTACTCAAAAGTAAAATAAGGCCTGGAGCCAGGGTAGTCATTACGTACTATTTATTGCTAATTTTCATAAACAAATGAGAGCTGTCAGAATCCACAACTTCTGAATATCAGAGGCTCATGTTTACCTTGGCCTATACACAAAGGAAATAAGTGAGGCCAAAAATGCAGTTTAACAGTGTTCCATAGTATGAATCTCATATATGAACTGGAATAGGCCTGAGGTCTTCAAGGCTAGTTTCTCAAGATATTTTGTAAACTTGTGCTAGCAGTTTTGAATATCACAATGATGGGTAAGGGGGCTGCTGACATGTTAGCAGACAAGGCTGAGGGTGTTAGATGTCTTGTCATGCAGGAACATTCACAATAAAAAAATACTTTTGTTAGGATCTAAACCTATAACAATGCTTTACACATAAACTCAAAAGTATTTTCTGGCTGGGTGCAGTGACTTGTGTCTGTAATTACAGCACTTCAGGAGGCCAAGGCAGGTGGATGCCTTGAGCCAAGGAGTTTGATCCCAGCCTGGGCAACATGAAGAAAAACCTTCTCAATTAAAAAAAAAAATACAAAAAACTAGACTCGCATGGCAGGTGGTGTGCAACTCTGGTCCCAGCTACTGGGAGGCTGACGTGGATAACCTGAGCCTGGGAAGTGGATGTTGCAGTGAGCCAAGATTCCACCACTGCACTCCACCCTGGATGAGGAAGTGAGATCCTGTCACAAAAACAGAAGCAAACAAACAAAAACAACATATATAGTTTAAACATACAGGAATTTTTTTTTCCCCAAGATGGCAATGACTGTATAAATTTATATTTTGTTTTTGCATTCTGTTTGTATTTGCAGCTAAATTAGGCAACAAGTTGTGTATTTTTCAGTGTCATAGTGGAGGTCATTTACATGCTAAAAAAAGTCTTAGTATAAATAATTATTTTAGTTTTATTACAATTAAGTTTGTTAGGGGCCAGAGGGGCAGCATTGTGCATTGTTGAGTTTATTTTTTCAGAAGGGAAGGAGAGAGGAAAGGAAGGTCAAAAATGGAGAAAGCCAGTAAATTTATTTTATATCACGTATGGATTTAACTTTAGAATGGTAAAGGTGTCGACACAATATATGTTATTAAAAAAAAAACTAGCTGGAATTTTTGAATTGACAAAGCAGTAAAGCAACTTCACTGTGGGAACATTTAATAGAATGTTATGTTCCAATCACTTTGAATGTTTTAATTTTAAATTCGGAACAGCAAAAATATTTGTGATAATGTTTTGAGAATGAGGGTATTTGAATTTTAGCACTAGGAAACCCTTTAAGGACAGTGTAAAACCTGTATATTTAATCTGGTTTTGCTGAGAGTTCAGAGGGAAGAAGTGTTTATAAAACCACGTATAAGGCTAAAGCCAACGATCCAGTATTACGGTTTTGTTTTGTTTTGTTTTTGTCTGTCTGCTGAATCTGGACTAGAGGACTGAGAATTTGCCAAGAAAAGTATCTCCTTCTAGGGCAAAAGACTGTTTCCCATCCATTGCAGCCACCTGTAAATTGTTCTGAACGTGGGACAGCTCTGGTGTAGATCTTTTAGCAGGCCCATCCCCCTCAACGCTGATTCTTCTGGGCAACGATCCCATGGCTGGCTGACTTTGGGGACGCAATATAGTATCGGTTAACTTAGGTAGCAGGGAGCTGGAAAAAACAAGGGACCTATGCCAATGTGCCTTAAGGGCCTAGGTCCCTGGGTAGGTGTGTTATCACCAGTGTCATTCAGTAGATAATTCTTTCACTGTTTCCTCAAAACGTGAGACCGCAGGCAGTGTGGGTTAAGGGCCTACGATACCGGCTAGGTGTGTAATAACCAGCATCATTCAGCATATAATTATTTCATTGTTTCCTCATCCTGTGACGCTAAGGCGGTATGCTCACAAAGCGCAGACACACAGCTAGGAAAACTTAGAGGGTTTTGGGTTCCTATCTGAATCCCTGCGGCCTCAGCCAGTCAAGCCTGTAAAGTCTCTGGCAGGACGTACGTGCTTTCCCCAGGTGCAGTAATTCACCTCCTCAACCTGATGATTGCATTCAAACCTCCGTGGCTCGCTCACGTAAAATGGTCACTGCGCCTGACACCTGGGATCCCGTGACCCTGATCCGTCTCCGCTTGAGCTTTGAGTAGTTTCCATTTGAGCGAAGGCTGTCAAAGGTAGGCGACGGCTGGTTAGAATGGGCAGATTTTACAAAAAGATTCTGGGAAGTAAAAGTGAAGAGAGAGCTTAAGAAAGAAAAGTTGAGGGTGGGGAAGAGGAAGGGAGACGGAGTCAGGTATACATACCACTATGTTTAAAGATTCCCCAAGGGGAAAAAGGCGAAAGACAAATTGTGGCTAGTCGCCCAGAAATCGAAGACACTGGGAGACGGCGGGTATAACACAGAGCTACTGAATTTTGAGAGCCTTTGGGACTTGACTACGTGATCCCGCGATCTTACCATTAAATAAACGCAATTTAGACCTAAGGTACCGAAGAAGGCATTGGTCGGGGACGAGGGGTGGAGCCAAAGAGGATGCACGTCTTGCGTGCTGACGTACGCTGTAGGAGGGTTTATTTCCCGAGGAAACTAAGCAGTGTTTTAAACAGCTCAGGGTTTCCGGTTAGAGCATGGATATTCTGTCTCAGCCGGCGGTGGACTATCCGAGTTTTCGCTTCTTTTCAGGGATGAGTCATGTGGTGGTGAAAAATGACCCTGAATTGGATCAGCAGGTGAGTCGAAATAAGCCTACCCAGGCTTTCTACAGGGATCTTCTCCGTGGCCTAACTTGGTTTGTGGCGCGTTGCTAATTGGTATCTCAGTTTCACCGCTTTAGGGTTCGTGTGTTCTGGTGCTGGGAGTCTGGGGAAATGGGGAAGAAACTGTATGAGGCCATGACAGGCCACGTAGGGGAGAGCGGACGGTGGCCCTAGTGTTAAAGGTGGTGTTTGCCGCAGTACTCTCGTGTGGTACGGGGCCGCACGCAATGGCGGCTCTCG
>CAUYLG010005344.1:0-62402 GCA_963573385.1 Cacajao melanocephalus | reverse complement strand
GCTTGTTGGTGATGAAGTTTTTTCTGTTTCTTAGTTTTCCTTTGGCAGACGCCCTTTCCCCACAGAGCTAGGCCTTCCTGGGTTCAGCTGTGCTTACTGTGAAACTCTCAGTCCTCAGCGCTTCCAATTGCTGTTCTCCTTGTGGGGATGGGACCGGCTGAGCCTGACTCAAAGGGCACTCAGTCCCATATACTCTGCACTGAGAAGTGCTGCGCTGCACCGGGCGCCGGTAAAACAGCTGCACCGGCCAAAAGAGTCGCGCTGGCGACCCGTGTGGCTCCTCTGCTGGGTAGCTCCTAGTTTGTGGGCAACAGAAATTCGTCTGAAATCGCGGCTTCCACTTGCTCTCTGTGCTTTCACTGGGAGCTACCATCCTGAGCTGTTGCTAAACGGCCATCTTGGATCTCTCTCCGCCCGGTGATGAAGTTTTTTCTGTTTCTTAGTTTTCCTTTGGTGGATGCCCCTTCTCCACAGAGCTGGACCTTCCCAGTTTGGCTGTGCTTGCTGTGAAATGCTCAGTCCTCAGCATTTCCAATTGCTGTTCTCCTTGTGGGGATGGGACCAGCTGAGCCCGACTCAAAGGGCTCTCCGTCCCATATACTCTGCACTGAGAAGCACCGTGCTGGGGAACTGGCAAAACAGCCGCGCCGGCCAAAAAAGTCACGCTGGTGACCCGTGTGGCTCCTCTGCTGGGAATCTCCCAGTCTGTGGGTGACAAATATTTGTCTGAAAGTGCGGCGTCCACTCGCTCTCTGTGCTTTCACTGGGAGCTACAATCCTGAGCTGCTGTTAACCGGCCATCTTGGATCTCTCTCCCCCAAATAAATAATTGAATAAGTAAAGAAATGTAGAATAGGTAAATCTACTATACAAAGAAATCCAAATATTCTACATAGCTACTCTGTCCTCAAGGTGACAGAGTATAGCTTTGTGTTCCTTATGTGTTTGTGGGGCTACACTTAGTGACATGCTTCTAAAGAGTATAAAATGGAAATGGGGGAGTAACAAAGTAACTTTATAGTGGAGAAGCCTGTCAGTCTTGTCAGTGATAAAGGTTTATAGTATCAGTGATAAGTTGTTAGCATAAACCCTTTATGTGTTGTGCTGAGAATGACACTTTGGCTTGTGATTTTCCTCCTCAAAACCCATAACCCTGTGTTAGCTGTGAGAAAAACTTTAGCCAAATTCAAACGGAGGGACATTGTACAAAATACCCAACCAGTAAACCCCAAAGCTCAGGGTCATACAAAACAAGAAAAGTGTAAGAAATTGTCACAGCTAAGAGAAGCCGTAGGAGACATGATGACTCAATGTAGTGTGCAATCCTGGAATAGAAAGGGGACACTAGAGAAAATTTAGGAAATCTGATAATGCATATAGAAATCTGATTTAGAAAATAAATTAGGAAAAAAATAGGAAATCTGATAACACATATAGTAATAATAATATGTATTACTATATATAGAGATACTGAGAAAGCAGGACTTGATGGGTTAACAGCCCCAAACTAAGAAGTACTCTTGGTGAGACAAAAGCCTCTATGGGCAGGGAGATGCATGGTATACTAGAGTGGTCTGGATACCTGGACTGGGAGAAGAAAGGATGGAGAAATGAAAGTAGAGCTCTATTACGGGACATAGACTTTGCTCCAGCTGGGTGCTGTAAAATCTTGAGAATCAGTCAGCTGCAAGGATGCAAAGCCAGAATGCAATGCAAAGTCTCTTTATTGGTGAATGACTAAGAGATAGCCATACAGCTGTGTAGGATTCTTCAGAGTCTCACTTTCTGTTACTTTGGAATCTTGGGAAAACTAGAATCTCTATAGCTCAAAGCTAGTCTGGAAAGATTGGGTAATGGAAACATGCTTTACACTGAGTTCTGAAGGTTAGAATGTGTATGGATTGTTGAAGTTAAGCTACATGGGGTCCTCACAAATGAGAATTAGGCACAGGTAAACTGGCGGCGATCAACTGGCTTGTTTGGCTAAAATAGAGCAGACAAGTCTGGCTGTGACACTAGGAGAGAAATCAATTAGATTTGAATGTTGGGAGACTCAATAGAGAGAAACTGTAAAATGGCCAGTGGTGTCTAAGTAGATGAGCTTGTATTCTGTATCAGAGAAATTATAAGCAGTTTTTCCCTGGTAAATACGTGTCTAACTCTTTAAATGGCCAGTGGTGTCTTTATATAAAATGGATGAGCTTGTATTCTGTATCAGAGAAATTATAAGCGGTTTTTCCCTGGTGAATACATGTCTAACTCTTTTTGTGTATTTTTCTGTTATGTAAGGTACTTTAATTTGTTACAATGTGATTGTGATATCGTGAAATATTTTATTTGGTTTTCATCACTGTTTCCTGACATACAGCTCCTAAAATCTTTGTCATTTCCAGTGGTATGTGCCTTTTATATGCTAACGAAGTGGCTTGTGGCTAGGATGGGGGCTAGTCACCCAAGACCTGGAAGAAGGTCTGGGTTCCAATCTTCTGTGGTTGGAAGATTGGAACTTTCAGCCCCATTGTCTAACTTCCCGTGACCGTTAGGGAGGGGAGAGGGGTTGAAAGTTGTGGCCAATGATGTAATCAGTTATGCTTATGTAATGAAGCCTCCATAAAAAGCCCCAAAGAGCAGGCTTTGGAGAACTCTGGATTGCTGAGCACATGAAGCTTTCTAAAGGATGGTGTGTCCAGAGAGGGCATGGAAGCTCCAAGCTACTTACATACCTTGCCCTTTGCATTTCTTTCCTCTGGTTGTTCATCATTATCTTTTCTGATATTCTTTATTAATAAACCAGTAAAATGGAAGTAAGTGTTTCTGTGGATTCTGTGGGCCATTGTGGCAAATGAATCAATTCAAGGAAAGGAGTTGTGGAAACCCTCAATTTATAGTCAGTCTTCAGGAGTTCCAGAGGCCCAAACTTACAACTGGTGACTCTAGTGTGGGCAGTCGCAGTGTTATGGGCCTGAACCCTTAACTTGTGGGATCTGACACTAGCTCCAAGTAGATAGTGTCAGAACTGGGCTGAATTAGAGGACACTCAGTTGGGGTCTGCCTTCCACCCCCACATTTTGGTGACCAGAGATGAAGCATTCTGTGTAAGACAGGAGGGTAAGAAACTCATTTTTTGTTTTTCCTATAACCTCACTGACAGTGGTCATTTCATGGTTGATGTGGATCAATTCATTTGTGTCAGTCTATTAGGAGGTCATACACACAATGTGAGATTTAGCCACACGGTTAGGTTATTAGTTGGCCAAGTAACTAATCAAATATGGTGAATAAGTAACAGGTAAAATTTTGGGAAGATAATAAATATATCTGTTTGTGATCTCTGAATTTAAATTGTTAAAGATATCTTTTTTTTTTTTTTATAGGAAAGAGTTGCACAGAGAGAGGAGAATGGCCAAGAGAGTTGCATAGAGAGGGTGAGAGAGAAAGAGAAAGCAAAGATATCTTACTTTAAATAAAATTTGCATACTTTTCAATTAGTTAAGAACTGTTTTTGTCATTTTGAATGGCAGGCTCTTAAGTGGTTCCCAATGATCCTGCATCTTGGTATTCACACGTTTGTATAATTCTCTTCCCTTAAGTGTGTGTTGTACATAGTAACTGACTCATGAATGACTAGAATATGGCAAAACAGATGCAATGTCACTTTCATGATTGGGTTATAGAATACCGTGACTTTCGTTTCTGTGTCTGTCTCTGTTACCAACCTCTTGCTCTGGAGTATAATACAGCTACCTGCTGTATTGTGGGTGGTTTGCAGAGAGGCTTATGTGACATGGAGCTAATGTTACCAGCCCACAGCCAGCCAGGACTAGAGGGCTGCTGAGAGCTACGTGGATGAGTTTGGAATTAGGCCTTCTCCCCATGATGTCTTGACATGATTGCAGCCATCTTTGACACTTTGATGGCAGTCTTATAAGAGATGGTGAGCCAGAGGTCACAGTGAAGCTACGCAGGAGGCCTGACCCTCAGAAACTGTGAAATAAAAACCTTTGTTTCTAGGTGGTAAATGTTGGGGTAATTAGTTATGCAGCATTACATGACTCTAATCCAGTTATATACATTTTATATTGCATTAAAATCAAGTCACCACATGAGTTTTGCCTTTAAATAAGGAAGGTAACATTAACATTCTGTGAAAATATCTTTCACCTGGTTAAATACATGTTATCAGAGTTACTTCTGTAAATAGGACCACCTGAAACTAGACAACAAGATTGCTATTTCTGGTGGGACACTGTGGCTCACGTCTATAATCCCAGCACTTTGAGGGACCGAGGTGTGTGGGTCACTTGAGGTCAGGAGTTCAACACCAGCCTGGCCAATATGGTGAAACCCCATCTCTACTAAAAATACAAAAATTAGTCAGGCGTGATGGCACGTGCCTGCAGTCACAGATACTTGGGAGGCTGAGGCAGGAGAATTGCTTGAACCCAGGAGGCAGAGGTTGCAGTGAGCCAAGACTGGGCTACTACACTCCAGCCTGGGTGACAGAGCAAGACTCTGTCTTAGAAAAAAAAAAAAAAGAAAAAGAAAAAAAGAAAAAAAAAGATTGCTATTTATTTTACCTTTTCAGAATAATCACCAGCATGTAGTATATTTCGAAGACAGTTCCTTAACAGTTTCTTAAACAAACATACATGAGTCATTCTATTGTGTTTTCATTAAATTTTCCCCCCAGTTAGCATGGACGCATCAATCACTAAGAGGAAAAGAAAAAAACTTGACTTCAGGCATGAAATGGAAGAAAAAGAAATATTTGGTCTTGCTTTCTGACTCCTCCTAAATGTGTCTACATTTTAACTCTTCAAGGGGAATAGGCTTCTTTTACAAGTTTTTGTTAATGAAATGGAAAGGAGGAAAGTGATGGTTCTAGATAAATAAGTAAAAGCCCTCTGTTGAAGCTCGGGACGGGGGGTTGGCGTGGGGATAAAAACAAAATGGAATCTAAGATAGTTTGTCCCACTATAATTTCTCTGGTTCTTCATTCTTATCATGTTTAAAATTGCTCCCTACACTTTTCTGTACAAATGAGGCCCATTTGCTGTACAGATATTTTCTTTGTTATTCTCTCTGCTAATGTTCCTTGTATGCACAGATCAAGCTTCACACCTTCTCACACTCATGTTGCTTCTTTTGGCATGTGCTCTGTTTGGCTGCCGTATGTAACTATACTTGCAACATTTCCAGACCTAGTTTAAAGTCTGAAATATATTCTTCCCTACACTTTGTGTTTTTGTACCTTTGGAACTTGGCATAACTTCTTTCCATTAGAATCTGATTGATCTTCTTCTTATTTTTTTCTTTAGTCAGTTAATTTCAAAGAAGCATTGCCTCTACTTTGATTGCTTTTGGCCCAACTCGGAGTTCAAAGAACATAAAAATGTAGCAGTGTATCAGAAAAGTGTCTTTGTAGTACTGTGGGGGCAATCCTAATAGGTGATTATGTTCATAGGCCAACTGGATTAGATCAGAAAGTATTCATTTTTCAACTGACTTTTTGTGTGTTGAAACTTCCTCTGCTAAGGAAAGATACTGTATCAAGTGACCTTTTACTAATATAAAAATGAAGGTTTGTCAAATGTGAGATCTGATTTATATTGTAATTCATAGGAGTATTATAGTTGGAGACATTGTTCCAAAACTAAAGTCATCCTTCCTAATCTATCTGATGACTTTTTACAGACACAGGAAACTATTCCATAATAATTTATATTTACCACCACGTCACAGATAGACAAGTGCTTATAGAGTTGTTCCAGATTGAATCTTCTTTCTTCTTCTGGATACTTCCATTTTCTTCTTATTTTTATTTTTTATTTTTATTATACTTTAAGTTCTGGGTTACATGTGCAGAACGTGCAGGTTTGTGACATAGGTGTACACGTGCCATGGTGGTTTGCTGCATCCATCACCCTATCATCTACATTAGGTATTTCTCCTTATGCTATCCCTCCCCTAGCCCCCCAAACCCCTGTCATCCCTCCCTTGCCCCCCACCCCCCGATAGGCCCCAGTGTGTGATGTTTCCCTTTCTGTGTCCATGTGTTCTCATTGCTCAACACTTACTTACGAGTGAGAACATGCAGACAGTTCCATTCCCTAAGATCTAGGTCAGGTTTTACTCCCTTCGCAAATCCTTCCTGATTATACCCACATCGATCTTAAGGCACTAATTGTCTTTCTTACTTTACCTCTTAATTATATATTCTTAAGTAGCTTGGAATACTCTTCCTTCTTTCCATTCCTTTACAAACACATACTTGTTATTCGGGACTCACGGAGAACATCACCTCCTCTTTGAAGTCACCCCTGACCACTCTCACCCAAGAGAGCAGGTATTCCCTTGATACTGTTCCCATAGCATCACCTGTGTGGGAGACTATAGCTGCATCCCTCTATTTGACAACGTACCTCTGTCTACCTTCTCTTTCTCCCATTGCAGATTGGGTTCCTCTCCAGCAAGAGGTTCATCATGTTCAATTCTGTCTCACTATTACCTATCCCTGTCTGGAAAATTAAAGAAACTCAATATATATTTGTGCTTTTAAAATTCAGTATATATTTGAGCTTAATAAATAAATGAACACAAAAGAATAAACGAATGAACATGTAAAGGAATGGATTATTGCAATTTATATGTATCAACTAATGACAGATGCATATAAATTAATTCATTACATGTGTCAATACATCAAATATGTGCATGAATTAATCATTATGTATATCAACGTAGAAGCATCAAATTAATTACTCATATGTATCAATTAATGGTTATATACATATTTATTTCTTCCTGAATAAGTAGAAAAAATGAGCACATAAGATACATGAGCTCTTCTATTCGAGGGAAGAGATTTTGTTTTACTCACATATGACATATTTTGACAAAATGTTTTTATTAGAAATACAATTTACTCAACTTTAAGAAAGTTAGAATTTAGGGAAGAAAATAAGGAAGAAGGTACTTGGAGAACAAACACCAGTAAACCCAGTGTTTTAACCATAGCACTTGATATATTTTCTTTACGTGTTTTTCATGTAAAGAAGAAAATATAAGAATATAAGAATCAAGGTTTGTCAAATGTGAGATCTGATTTATATTGTATTTCATAGAAGTAGATATTCACTGTAGATATTGTCATGTCTTATACTTCTGCACGCTATCATTAGAATGGTTAGATAATACTCAATATAATAGAGGGTCAGAGCTCAACCTATTGAAATCCACCAGCTGAAGATTATAAAAACACAAATGAATGAAACAAAATGAGGTTTATTTCACTTGCTGCTGCAAAGGAGAACACTCACTAGTGGAACCGTGGAGATTCCAGTAGGAGGATTTGGGGAAAGGCTTATGAATGGATTTAGCCTCATGCAGGGTGATTCTAACAGGGCTTGAAGAGGAGGGGGGCATTTCTGACTTGGATGCTGTCAGAAAGCAGGGGCAATTTAGAGACTGGTTATATTGGCAATTACTCTCTAGAAGATGGGAGGATCAAAACAACACTGTGTTGTATTGGTAAATAAGCAGAAGCCACCAGGGTTAGTACAACGAGAGGGCTGTTTCACTGTTTTGCGGTTGCAGAATGTCCTTGTTGCTGCCTCGTTTCAGGCATAGTCCCAAACACATCATGCTTAGGGCATCATTGACATTTAGTGTGTGTTTTTTACAGCTTTCTCTTACTTCCCATTGCCAGGGCAAGTTTTCACTTTCTGAAACTACTTCTTATTGGATATTTAGGTTTTTTTCATATTTTCAATTTTGTGATGTAATGTCTTGAGCCCCATTGTAAATATCGTTTCCTTCTAAAAAACAGAATCTCAGAGATGGCTATTAATATCAAATATGTGATCATTTTCCTTTGTTCTCCTTTATGGCCATATTTTTCTAACAAATTGCCATGCATCACTATTAACAGTAACGTATGATACCATACCTCCATCATTACTGTGAGTTGCACATTTTAGAAATGGATTATTTTAATAGGTAAAGATGGAATCTAATTTTTAACTTGAGTTAATATAATTATTTGTGAGATTGACTTTTTTTTTTTTACCTCTGCATTTACCCTTTTTGGAGTATCTCTTTATGTTGTTTGTCAATTAGTCAATTGGGGCCTTGTGTTTCTTATTCAATCCATGTTATCTCTTCAAGTAATTAAAAATACTTTTACAGTCTAGTCAAAAATATGTTTTTTCCATACTAAAATTTTATGTAGTTCCATAGGTCCATTTTTTTCCCTTTGTGCTTTCTACCATGCCTTTCTTATTTTCATACATCCGTCCAATGGCCCAAACTTGATTCTACTAAGTTTAACTCTTTAATCCATCTGTAATTATTTAGGGGTATGGTGAGAAATGCAACTTAAAAG
Organism: Cacajao melanocephalus; assembly: GCA_963573385.1. Lineage (NCBI taxonomy): Eukaryota > Metazoa > Chordata > Mammalia > Primates > Pitheciidae > Cacajao > Cacajao melanocephalus. Next base: position 54,019 of record CAUYLG010005344.1, on the reverse strand, counting down.
TATTACTGTGAACTACATGATCATATTCAGTTTCTCAATAACTACCTTATTCATTTTCTTATACTGTGTAGCATCTTTGGACAGATGAATATATTTGTTGATGCTGAAAGCAAATATTGGCTATTTTTGAAAATGGTGTTTGACTAGACAAAATATGAAGTAATTTCTTCAGGGCAGAAATGTCAACTATTGGCAGAAATCGCAACAGATATTGTGAATAAATGAACGGATAAAGAAGAAAGAAAGAAATGATTATACTCATGCAGCAAAATGTTATGACAACATATTTGCACTGCATGATCCTCTATAAATTAAAATTTCAAAATGAGTGCATTTAAAATTTCAAAATGAGATAATTGTGTTTTGCTTTATGTTGCTAAATTTGGGATGTTACTCAAGAATACTCATGTATTTATTTACCATTTTCCCAAATAAATTTGGTTGGAAGCTTATTTGAGAAACAAAGGCTACTTCCTGAAAGAAAATGTGTCAGTCAATAATGTTTGAATCTGAATTTTTGTTGTATGTAATCTTGGTTTTAAGTCAGAGTGATAAAGTTCTATAAACTCAGTATTATCTTATAAGTACTTATTGGAGGCTGGGTGCAGTGGCTCATACCTGTAATCCCAACACTTTGGGAGGTTGAGGCGGGTGGAAAACCTAAGTCAGGAGTTCGAGACCAGCTTGGCCAACTTGGTGAAACCCCCATCTCTACTAAAAATATAAAAAATTAGCCAGGACTGGTGGTGGGTGCCTGTTATCCCAACTACTGGGAAGGCTGAGGCAGGAGAATCACTTGAACTCAGGAAGTGGAGGTTGCAGGGAGCCGAGATCATGCCACTGCACTCCTGGGTGACAAGAGGGAGACTCCATCTCAAAAAACAAGTAATACCTATTGATGACAAAATCCATAGGTAAATGAGAATTTCTGAATGTTAATCTTTTGGTTCTACAGAATTTTCCAGATTGACTTATGAAATTAGGTGACTATTAATAAAACACTCATAAAATAACTTTAAATATATTCCTTTGTTCAGGTATTGTGTACTAACTTTTATATCTGATTAGAGCTTTGACGTAAGAAGGAAATGTACTCAATAATAAAATATATATTTTAAATGGTTGGTGTTTGAGTTTAAATATTTTAATAATTACTCTGAGTATTCAGACTAGTACATATTGAAGCCAAATACCGTGAAGTATCTATACCAACACACGTGTATATTTTATAAGTATAAATACGATTTCCTATATTAAACATATATAACTTTAAAAGCTACGATACTTCCAGAAACATAAACAATTGCTTTTCTTTGTTGCAGACTCAACCACACTAGGACTCTCGGCCCTGAATACGACATGGTTTCTTCATGTATGACAGTCTTACGACATCAATCATGTCCCATAGCCGTTGTGTTGCTTGGTGCTCTCCCTGTAATTATTTTCCAGAGTACTTCATAAAACATTTTAATGGTGCTATATGAAAACAGATATAAATTAATTTCATCTCCAAGGGCTTTTAAGAAATGTAGCTTTATTTTAGGTTGCAGCTAATTTTGAATTGTTCCTTTTAGCAGAAGCTTAAAACATAGTTTTAAAAAAAATTAAAGATCAGAGTTTCAATGTTGCAATCTAGGGAAAAATTGCAGTGTAACAGTGAAGCATTTTCCCCTTTTCTTTTTCTTTACTCTTTTTTTTTCTTTTTTTGGTCATGGGGAGTGGGGAAATGCAATCAACACTCCCTCTGCCGTATGCTTCAACTTTCATGTCTGTTTTGCCATCATCTATTCCATTAACATTATGGTAAATGAAACTTCACTAGAATTTCAAATATATTGAAAAGTAGCCAATGTCAGCTCTTTGGAGGCTACATTGAAAATAAATAACAATAAAAACAGGGTGACTTAGACTTTTGAAGTCTTTAAAGAAGCCATGACTATGATCTTTACTACTGCTGCAGAAAAGAGGAAAACACTCCACATTTCTGGCATTGTAAATGACAACACCGCAACTGAAAGAAAGCTTGAATTTCTGCGAGTAGCTTTAGGATACAGGACTCCTGCTGAGCTCACCAGTTCCTTGCTCTACACAGCTGCTTTCTCAGCTGGGGTTTTGAAATTAGCACTGTGAGAAAAGACAGAAATGACCAGGATGCATCTTCCTCACTATGAGAAAAAGGTAATGTTTAATTAACGTGTCAGCCTTCTGGTTTCCAACTTATTCCTGTATTTGTTTGTATGTTTTGCTTGGGATTTTTTTTTAATGCTCTTGTTCCTTTTCATTTCATGGAATACAATGCCTAACCAAAAATGTCTTTGTGCTTGTACTTATGTGAGAAGGATTTGGTACTTCTGGTTTCACTGAAATTAATAAGAGCAGTCTGCACATTTATACTCACAAGATATTAACATGGCTCATGCTCACTTAGCTAAGCTTGTGGGTAACATAGTAAAAATGCTACAAGTGAGAGAGCCTGTTTTAAAAATATTTCAACAAATATAGCATCTGACTTGTTGAAAATTCATATATTTACTTTATCAGTTGCTCTGCTATAAAATTGTGCCATGATGTTAACCATGAGTTCTGCTTTAAGGCTGACTGAGTAGTAAGTAAAAAATTAGTCACTTTGAATAAATAATGCTTTAAATCTTCCAGCCATAAAAAATCATATTATCTCCATTTTAACTTGTTACAAGTTGCACTCGGGGTTGCATAGATAAAAATTAATAAAAAACATGATTTTAAAGATTTCTGTTCTCCATAGCTTTATTTGGTTCTGCTTCTTAGAGAAAAACCCAGTGGGGTTCTTAATAGTATCGTTTCCATCTCTTTGATAGCAGAATTGACTCTTGGACAACACATGGGTTAGGGGCTCCAACCTCTATGTAGTTGAAAATCTGCATATAACTTTTTACTTCCCCAAAACTTAACTAATTGCCTACTGTTGAGTGGACGCCCTACCAATAACATAAACAGTCAATTAACACATATTTTCTATGTGTTATGTACCATATTCTTATAACAAAGCAAGCTAGAGGAAAGAAAATGTTAAGAAAATCATAAGGAAGAAAAATCATTTTTTATTGATTAAGTGGAAGCAGACAATTATAAAGGTCTTCATCCTCATTGTCTTCGTGTTGAGTAGGGTGAGAAGGAGGAGGAAAAGGAGGGGCTCTTCTTGTCTCAGGGTGCAGAGGTGGAAAAAATCCACGTATAAGTGGACATTCACAGTTTGAATTTGTATCATTTAAGGGCAACGGTTATTTATTTTACTAACCCAGAATGATCTGCATAAAAAGTGCTCCATGTTGTATGCATGTATGGATGCATGTATAAGTGTATACTTCACTCTGACTTTGCTATTATGAATTACTTCTGTGATTTTTTCATTAGTTTTCTGGCTGGAAAGTTGAATACTTTAGAACTTGAATAATGTTCTTAGGAGTAAAGTTTAGAGGTTGGATGTTTATTGGAAACATGTCAACTTGTTTTATTTTAGTGGTTTGAACTAAAATGTTGATTGCCAATACATCAGTAATCACTCAGTATAAAAACTGGTCAGCAATTGATTTTGTACACATTTATTATGTGTTAGACTTTGGGCTTGGCAAGGAAGACAGAAGATAAGTATGTGGCTTTCACTCTCAAGATCCTTCTAGTTTCATTCTTTGGCTCAATAAGCTGTTTTTTGAGGAAGGATCTGATGTTTAACTCTATTGCTGTACAACCTATGTTACAATGGGGTTCTGCAGAATTTATTGAATTCCACCTCCAAGTAAAATAATATATGCCTAGTACGCAATTGCTCTTAACTGGATTAAGTTTTACCTACTCATGCTATAACTATTTATTGAATAACTATGTTGTATCAAGCACCATTGTAAACACTAAAGATGTAGTATAAATCAAGACAAACAGAACCTCCAACCTCAGGGAGCTTACATCCTAGCAGGGACTGGGGAGGAGGAGGTAGCATGCATTTTCACACTTTTTCATTTAGTAGGACAATGAGGCAAAGGTGCCCCAGAAATTGAAGCTTCTGACTTGATACTAAGCAGTTAATATGGCCTACCTGCTTTCTATATTGTATGGCACTGACCCAGTGGAAAAGGAGGAGCTTCTACAATACTTTTAGTAATTTTATAACACTTGCAAGTGATTTTAAAGTCAAACAGCAAAAAACTTGAAATAATATAATCCTTCCAAATTATGTGTTAAGAATAGTATACAAAAAACATTTACAATATTCATACAAGGTAGTGATTTTAAGTTTTGGACATTCAGAAGTGGTTAAAATTTCTTAGTAATAGTTTACCTGGAGCTTTCCCTTGATTGACAATTGGCAAAACTCACAGGTTCTTAATGCCTGCTGAAATTGCTGTACACTCTCTGCGGGTCTGCTTTGGTTACTAGTGACAATGTCCACCACAAAAGGAACTGGAAAAACATGTATATGTGGCTTCATATCGCCCCTCTTTTCATTTTGAATAATTCATTTTTCCTGTTTTAAGATTGCAGTGGAATACATGTTTTCTATTTTCTTTCTTGATCTCTTATTTGGTTTCTTTCTTGATTTGTTTCTGTTTACTCTGTCTATTTCACATAAGCATCTAATATTTTCGGCTCACACTAAAGTATTTTAAATCCATTTCTCCATGATCATTTCTGCCATAACAGTTGTGAAAACCTAAGTTCTTATGTCGTCAGTCTCTTTTGCAGTGAGAGCAGCCATATGCTTTAGTTCTAGAAACTAAGACATGGCATGAACTTGCTAAGTGCTCTAGAAAGGATTTTGTGTCTCCTGATGTAAGGGCATGTTATAAGGCATTACCTGATATAATCCCTGGCATGGTTCCTTCTCCCTTCTTTCTTGAAGTCAGACTGGAATGCTGAAAGCTACTGCAGTCATCTTGTAACCAGGAAGCAAACATGAAGAATCCCAGGAGAATTTCAGAAACTGTCAAACCACTGAACTAATGCTAGCTGCTTCCCTCGAGACTACTTGTTATGCCAGAAAAATTATCCAATATTTATTAAGCCACCCACTCTATATAGTGTCTCCTGTTATTTTCAGCTGGAAGCATTCCTAATGGATGATGCCACACACATAACATGCATAAACAATTGTTAGTAATTACTGAACGTTGAGCATTAAGGCATAAATTAAAACATGATAATGAAGGCAAAATGCAATTTTTATCTTGAAGAAACTTATGGTGAACATTTTTTATGTTAAGCCAATACAAATCAAAAGCTCTTCTGATATTAGTTGAAGGTCTGCCACTAATCTGGACTGGTATGTTTCTGAGCTATTCTTGGCATTTGTTTTCTCATCTATAAAACAAGGGATTGTGTTATTTTCCAGGTCTATTGCAGATATAAATTTCCAAGTTTATTAGGATAAAATGTATTTTAAATCCACAGATTTATAACACTACTTGCCGAGTGGTATTTTAACATTTGTATTCCATGAATACTTTGGATGTAAAAGAAGCTTTTGCACATTTCCTGTTTATGCTCAGGATTCTGTGCATACTACATTGAAAAATCTCAGCTATGAGTTTGAGCATTTTGATATGCCATTCTAAAATTTAATTTACTTAGCATTCTGAAAGTCTAACCTATTCATTTACCTACTGAACTTAGTATAAAAAGAATGCCTGGAAATACTTTTTTAGAAGAATTTTTCCCAAGAAAATCCTATACAACTTCAGTAATTTTTTTCCTTTTTATGATCACACAGTTCAGACAAAAATAATTCCATTAATATAGAGGTATGACTGCTGCACTAGGGTTTCCAGCCCTTTTATGATATGACTGCACCATTGTATGAAATTGCCAGAAAGAATAAACAACATGAATTTCAGTCTATTATATGTTCCCATCTCCTTTTGCAATAGCAAGGGGTTATGTGTGCTGACCAAGTGACAGTTGTGCTGACCAAGTGACAGTTGCTCCACTCAAGCCTTGTTTTTTTTTTTTCTGGTCATGATATGTTGATGCTTAATTCTCACTTGTAATTTGGTTGATATTGGAAACTGAGATATACAAAGAAGCCATCAATACTGGAACTAGAAAAGGAGTAAAATGTAAAAGAGAATTGATAGCAGCGCAAAAATTTAAGGCAAATTGAAAAAAAAGCCAAAAAGAAGAAAGAATGGGGTGTGTGTGTGTGTGTGTGTGTTTAGGCAGACATGTGGAGTAATTAGGCAGGGAGCATAAAAGTACATCAATATAGAGGTTGTGTCCTTTTTATGGAATGAGGAAGTTATTTCTGGACAATTATCGTTACTTCTTGTTTTCCAGAGTAATATGCAGTCCATGAGCTGGAGAGCCAATCTGGTACTTTAAAAGGAAAGATTCTTTCTTTCTTGAAGCAACATAGCATCTCAGGGTGGTGCATGAGTACCACAAAAACAGAGATGCATGTTCTCTACATGCTGGAAGCAGTCATCTTGTTGCTAAGGAAACAGCCTCACTCAGCAAGGGTCACCTTTGGAAACAACTGCAAGACTTCAAAGCAGATCAATAGAGAAATACCAAGACCTGAACTTCCTAGCTAATGTTGTCTTCTATTTTAAATATCCTTTTCAACAAAGGTTTGCTTATGTGTTTTCTGCTTAGTGGTCAGTAGCAAGGTAAAATTGAATATGTAATAAGTTGAGCCCTGTATCTTTCAAGCTCTGGCTCTTGGAGATCTGTGGCTTTTGGTAGATGCTTTGAGTGTGGGATTGTGCAGGAACAGCAGGGTGGAGATGGACTGACATCAGGTTTACAAAGAGAAGCTCAATTTATGACTTCGTTTGAGGGAAAGGTTCCACTCATTAAAAAATGTAGATTCTTTACTCATACAAGCGTATGTCATTACTTATTTGTCCACATTAGTGAGATTTTCTAATTTGTGAAAATGTCTTGTCATGTCTTAGGTTTATGCACATTTTTGTGTCACTGAAGCAGGTTTCATTTATGCATCCATTTATTCATTCACTGTCCACATATCTTTGATTTCTTACTGTTTCAGGTACTCTGGGGATAAGAAGTGAATAGAACATATTTAAGGTCTAGGGGACTCAATCTGAAGAAGAAAGCAGATATGGAAACAAAAGAGTGGAATCATTTGCAGAGGGGACACAATGAGATGCTTATAGTTTTGTCCTGGGGAGGTGAGGGAAGGCATTTGGGGAAAGAAAACGCCTGATCTTATCCTTGAAGGATGGATTAAAATTGAACAAGGAATCTGGTCCTAGAAGTCCCAAGACAGAGACAACAGCAAATATGAAGTGCAGAGATGTGAGGAAGAGATTTCACTGGGCTTCTGTGGATGAAGTTTATTGATTATGAAATGTGTTTGGACGGGAGACCAGAAAATGAAACTGGGACTGGATCATAAAAGTTCTTACTTAATATAAAAATAAGTATATACTTTACTGCTAGTTTTTCAGATTTTTTTTAAGTTTAATGTTACAATAAATAGAGCCTATCTTGGTAGTATTCCTCCCTTACCCCTTTGACAATATAAAATTTGTTACAAATGCCTAAATGCTTTCAGATGGCTTAAAGAACTGGAATTTCAGTGGCTATTTATCATCTAAAGCAAGAACTGTAAAATTTAATGATAAATTCTTGCTATTAATACTCATTAAAATATTTGATTTATTAAAAGATAAATAATGGATTTTTATAACCGAGGTTAGGATAGTTTCTACTTTCAAGATAACTAGTAAAATTAAGTTGTTGGTTTCAACCATTTCTTGAAATCATATACCTTTTTATTGGTAGAAAAGTTAAGTGACAAATACAGATAACTGTTCTGTCTCCTAAACTGTTATGAGCCACACTGAAATGCACCTGGTTAACTCCTCCTTTATAAGGGACAAGAATGAAACTTGTGTACAAGAAAATGTGGCGGGCACCCATGTTTGGGAGCTAGAGCTTGTTGGCATCATCTAAGTTAGCCACCTGTTCTAGCCTGCATTTGCTGAATAAATTAGATGCTCTTGGGAGAGTGTATGCACTGACTGGGTTGCCTTGTTACCAAGGCAACCATTTTTCTTCTGCTCTATGACTCTGAAAGGTTTCATAACTCATTAGTGCTCCTCTGGGCATCAACATGACAAAATTCCTTTCTTTTTCTTTTCTTTATTAAGTTCCTGGTCACGATGATGAGATTAGTGACAACTAATAAATACTCTTACCACATTTGCTAACTCATATAGAATATTTTCCAAATGTTTGAAAAACTTAGGTCTAAACCTTAAAGGCACAAATGTGACAATTCAATGGCAGGATGTGCACAATAATGAATAAAAAATGGAAAATATTTTCAACCTCAGATATTTTCAGAAATTGAAAATACTTTCAAAGTGGAGCTTATCTAAGGCAAAATATGTAAAAACACAGATTCTCTAAGACAGTGGATGAAAACTTGTTTTTATAGTTATTCCAGCTGTTATCGCCATCAGGCCTTTTTACTCAGTCTGATATGGCACAAGAAAGAGCACAATTTAGCAAAGCTGTTGTCAGATCCATAAAACCAGAAATTCACAGGCTAGGTGATCATTTTCAGAATGCCACAGGGCCCAAGGAGTTGTGGAGGGATGGCCGAGCCTACATGATGGGAGCACCATCAGAAATCCATGCAGGTTTTTAATCCCCAGGTGACATTTAGACCCCAGGATATTTGTTTTCTTCTATTTTGTGATCCATGTTTGTTGTCTTTCCTCTTCTCCTTTATATGTTGTCTTTTTTTTTTTTTTTTTTTTTTTTTTGAGGCAGTCTCACTCTGTCACCAGGCGCCAGGCTGGAGTGCAGTGGCACAATCTCAGCTCACTGCAACCTCCGCCTCCCGGGTTCAGGCAATTTTCCTGCCTCAGCCTCCTGAGTAGCTGAGACTACAGGCACATTCCATCACGCCCAGCTAATTTTTGTATTTTTAGTAGAGATGGGGTTTCACCATGTTGGCCAGGATGGTCTCGATCTCTTGACCTCGTGATCTGCCCGCCTCGGCCTCCCAAAGTGCTGGGATTACAGGCTTGAGCGACTGTGCCCGGCCATATGTTGTCTTTTTTGATTTCACATCTTCATGCACGAGAAGAAATCAGGAAGCCTCCCATGCTGGTAAATTTCTTAAATAGTTACCTTATACTAGGAATTCTACATGTTATCTCACTTGCTTCATTTCTCATATCAACTTGATGAGGTGGATATCATTTATCTCATTTTACAAGTGAGAAGACTGAGGCTGGAGGTAGCAGAGTTGGTATTTAGATTGAGTTGTAGCTCATCCCAAAGCCGTATTTTCCCACTATGCTGTAGTATCTCTAAAGTTCTGTAATAATGATGTATATCCTTTCAGAACATTTCAGTATTAGAAAGAAAACAGATGATATTTTGAAACATTAAAATTAAGCCTCTAAGAGGGCTCTTGTTCTACAAGAAGAATGCAACTCTAAGGTTCTGCCAAATTTACTGTAGTGCTGAAGCTTTTTTACAGATTTATTATGGGGAATAGCTTTATCATACATGGCAATTTCTTTGACACTGCTTTTTATTATCTTTCTATAAGTACTAGAGAAACTGATTGAAATTGAACCTTAAACTCCCATTTTGTACCGATCTTACTTGTTGTTTGCAATTGAAGAATAACATCCTGCTGATATCCACTGCAGGACTGCTAGGACCTCTGTTAGAGATTAAGCTCACGTTTTGATTGTAGACAAACCTTAATGCAACTAAATTTACCCTAATTTCTTATTTCCTACTGATTTTACAACCTGAGATTTCAAAGATGGAATTGATATTTTCAAATAGTTCATTGATAGATACAGGGACATTTTTAAGATATGACCACATCACGAATAGACAGTTTTTAAAGAGTACAGTTAGCAATGTCCGATAAAGCAGTGCAAATATTTTACATTGTGTGAAGGCAGGGGGATTATGTTTTTTTGTTGTTGTTGTTAAGTACATTGTGATTGATCCCTGCTGTAGTTAAAGATTAACACTTCACTAGACATCGTAAACATGCAGGAGGAGCATAAAGACGTCATTCTCCTAGAATGCAGGGATTTGACAAAAAAAGAAAACACGTACTTGTATTTGCTAGAAGCATGATGAATTTGCTTTTATTCTCTCCTATTTCCAGAATCAATATAATATCTGAGAGTCAGTCCGAAGAATATGGCAATTATTTTCAATCTGAAAAAAAATGCTATGAAAAGGCATTCTATCTGCATTTTGAGAAACACCTTTATTTTCATTATTTGCTTCTGCCATTCTCTTCCACATTTACCTAGATTAGATTAAAATACTACTTTTGTGCTCCAAATAGTGTTCTGATGTCCTCATTTATTCAATGTGCTTTTAGCCACTATTTATGGTCTCCCTTGTATGAGATACTCTGCTAAGTGCTGAGCACCCAGAGAAAAACATGCAGTCTCTCTGTACCATAAGCTCAGTTTTGTGGGGTAGACCTACAAGGCAGTCAGTGGTCTCCGTAGGTTAAGTCCTGTCAAGGACTATAATGCACGTGTGGGTTGAAGGATCTATTGGAGAGTATTTTCAATGGAGAGATTCCTCCAGCATCTACTCACACTCAGTTTCAATCACCCTCAGTGCTTTGTACTACAGACCATTGTCCCTATCATTTGCCCAAACATGCCCTGCCCTCAAATAATGGCACTCCTCCTGGATGTCTGCCCATCTCTGTTGAGTATTTCTGCAATACCTATGATTAAGTTGCATCATGACCACCAGAGGCCACAGCACCAACCAGGAGAGCAGTGGGTTTACAGGCATGAAGTCTGTGGGCACTTCCCACCAACATTGGAAAGCCACATATTGTTCAGGCCAGGATTTATTCTGTCGTCGTTTTAAATCTAAATTTTAAGCACTTCTCTGTTTTCACAGGAATCATATTAAACATATTGATCTCTAACTTGATTTGTTCTTAAATAATTTGAAGACCTTTTCGTGTACTCAAGTCACAAAGGATATTTGGTGGTGGATCTTGCACCATCCAAACGTAACCTCCAGAGGGAAGGCAACCAAGGCTGTTCTGTGGAGGCCAGAGCAGCAAATCATGAAGTCATTTCCATGATGGACTCTACTCACACTGCCTTTTGCCTCTGGTTGTCCCTGCTCTACTTTATACATTCCTAAGAAAGGGAAATTTTATCTAGCTTGGGTCATATGTCTCTATGCTAGACTCAGTCAACCATGGCCAAAGAGATGGTAGAAGTGACCACTGGAAGAGTCATTATGAGCTTTCCAGCCCCCACAGTTTGTGTTCTGCAATTACACTGGCCTTTCCCTCATTTCCTTGAAAGGAACCAATTTCTAAATAAAAGCAACTTGCCAGCATTGACTTTCAATTTATCATCTCAAGTTTGAACTACTAGGCAAGACCTCTTTTTTGAACTTTATTTCTTCTTGCTTTATGTTATCAGGATCACTATTTTTTCTGTGTATATATTTTAAATATATATGTATATACACACACATATACATATTTTTGTGTATTTATGTGTGTATACATATACACACACAGACATATAGTGATCCTGATAACATGAAGGAGATATATATATATATATACATATATATATATAAAATATATATAAATAGAGACAGGATCTCACTCTCACTATATTGCCCAGCCTGGTTTTGAACTCATGAGCTCAAGCAATCCTCCTATTTGTATATCTATTTATATATTTTATATATATATTTATATACCTATTTATAAATATGTATCTACCTATTTACAAATATTTACATGTTGTGTATAATATATATGTATTTATGTATCTATTTTGTTGTATATTTAATATATAAATAGAGACAGGATCTCACTCTCAGTATGTTGCCCAGCCTGGTTTCAAACTCTTGAGTTCAAGCAATCCTCCTGCCTTGGCTTCCCAAAGCACTGGGATTACAGGCATGAGCCACCAGGCACAGCTCCAGGACCACCATTAACTTCTATCATTTTTTTTTTCTTTATGAGTAATATGTTTGGCGGTAAACTTCCATGTGGCATCACTGATCTTAATTTTACTTGAAAGTGATTCCTGTCCTCCACATGATTACATGCCCTCCAGCTTCCTATATAGTGATTCTCCTACTACGGAGTTGTCTTCTGTGTGAGGAGCTCTTAACTGATTTTCCATTGGCTCTGGAGTGGGTCTTTACTAAGCTGAATCTTGACAGCAGAAGGATGAACAAATGAATAGAGGCAAAAGGAAGTACAAGCCTTCTAGGAGACATAGGAGTACTGTCTATGTGTGGATGTAAGGATAGCTGAGTCTGGAAAGGTAAGAACAGGCCGTGAAGAATTTGAAAGCAATGAAAATCTCATGAAGAATTTTAAACAGAGGCATGATGTGATTAGATATACATATTAGGAGGGAGGTTAGCTTGACGTAAGACTTGGTGGCCATTGAACGTCTAGTGAAATAACCTAAAGAAATATAAATAAAGTTGAAACGAAGATAGTGGCAGTCAGTGAAGGTGGAAGGTGGAGAACAAATATGTGAAATATTTAGAGGCAGAATTTATAGTACTGGTGGAGTAATAGGGGAGAGAGTTGAGGCTGACCCTGAAGGCTTGGGGGATGTTGATGCTGTGACTTTGGAATGACTAAATCGAGCAAATTAACATATGCTTTACCTTACATACTTATCTTTTTTTTTTGTGGTAAAATATACTCTCTTGGGAAGTTTTAAATTTACAATGCATTGTTATTAACTATGGTTACCATGTTGTACAATAACTCTCCTGAAATACTCCTCTTGTCCAATTGAAATTTTGTATCATTTGCCCCAAATTTTCCTAATCTCCTTCTTGCACTCCTAGCCCCTGGTAGCCATCATTGTAATTTCTACTTCTATAAGTTTCACTTTTTAGAATCAACATATAAGTGAGATCATGCAGTACTTGTCTTTTTGTACCTGGCTTAGTTTACTTAGCATAATGTCCACCAGGTTCATCCATGTTCCTGCAAAAAGGATGTTCTCCTTTTTCAAGGCTGAATAATATTTCATTGTGTACATACATTACGTTTTCTTTAACCATTCATCCATTGATGAACACTTAAGTGGATTTCATATTGTGACTATTGTGAATAATGCTGCAATAAACATAAGGGTGTGGATCTCTCTTCAACAATATGCCCAGAAGTAGAATTGCCAGATCATATGGTAGTTTTATTTTTTTGAGGAATTCCATACTATTTTCCATAATGGCTATACTAATTTACATTCCCACCAACAGTGCTAATGCTTCTTATCTCATCTTTTTCACAATAACTATTCTAATAGGTGTGAGGTGATATCTCCTTGTGATTTTAATTGGCATTTATCTGATGATTGGTGAGACTCAACTTTTTTATATATCTGTAGACCATTTATATGTCTTCTTCTGAAAAATGTCTTCAGGTTCTTTGCCCATTTTTAAATTGGGTTATTTTGTTTCATTGTTATTGAGTTGAGTTTCTTAGATATTTTGAATATTAACCCATTATCACTTGCATGGTTTGCAAATTTTCCCTCCTGTTCATAGTTTGTCTCTTCATTCTGTTTATTTCCATTGCTGTGCTGTAGCCTTTTAGTTTAATCCAATCCTGTTTTTCTGTTTTTACTTTAGTTGCCAGTGCTTGTCAAGTTCTGTGAAATTCTTAACCTCACAATCTGATTGCTGATTCGTAACTGATGGGGCACTCAGGATTTCTAAACTTTTCCTTGTTTCTGACCTCTGATAATCACTGATAAATTAGTACAGCCATTATGAAAATATCTGAAATTTCAGCCTGTTAAGAGTTAACAAAATAGGAATAGTCATTTCATTTTTTAGTGATACAATGTTACATTTTTATTAAAATTTTAAAGAAAATATAGAAATATAAAATGAAGAAAAGAAATAGAGAAATACATATTGAAAGATATAAAGTATCTGAAGATTATATACCCTACCCAGTGATAATTATTGCTAATCTTTCATTATACATCTTTTACTTTTCCTTTCTTTGTTCTCCCCCATTGGATTTTTTTTTTTAGACATGGTCTTGCTCTGTAGCAGTGGTACAATCATAGCTCACTGCAGCCTTGATCTCCTGGGCTCAAGTGATCCTCCCACTTCAGCCTCCCAAGTAGCTGGGAATACTGGTGCTCTCCACCACACCTGGCCAATTTGAAAAACTTTTAGTAGAGACCAGGTCTTGCTAGGTTACCCAGGCTGGTCTCAAACTCCTGGCCTAAAGTGATCCTCCTGACTTCACTTCCCAAAGTGTTGGATTATAGGCATGAGCCACCACACTCAGTCTATTATAAACTCTTTAATATTTAAACTGATGCCCTCTGGAGATTTTTCTGTTTACTGTTCATACTATCTAGTACTAGAATTTTTACTTGACTGTAAAAATATAATCTATATCTTTTTGTGTATACAATAGGTTATGATTTTCATCATACTCTTTGATGGTCTCCTGGTTTTCTCTTGTCTCTTCTATAATTTCTGTAACTAATCTTTTCCTTATGGTCATTGAGTTATTTACAGTTTTAAAAATTATATGTAACATTAAAATGGGTACATTTCTGCAAATATCTTTGCACGTTTCCTGATTATTTCCTTAGCATGCATTCTCAGACATGAACTTTCTGGTCAAAAATAGGAATGTTAACATTTGAATGTATGTTGCCACATTTCTGCCATTAGTTTATTAGATTATTACTATTCTTCTGTACTGTTGCCAAAAAATCCCTTTAAAGTGTCTGCTAACTTGATAGGCAATCAGAGTCTTACCATTGCCTGGCTCTCCAGGTCCTTATTCATATCTTGGGATCATGTGCTGCAGCTGCCATGAATAACGAAGACTTCAGAAATTTATTATCTCTCTAAAGGGGGTTTTCTTAGTATTGAAAAAAATTTGGGTTTTCCTGCTTAGGTTAATTACTTGGTAGTCACTCTTTTATCACTGCTAGATGAACCCTTTCTTTAAGTGATACCTCTACTACTAAAATGCTTAGCAAGAACCTCTTTGAGGACATGAAGTTTCCTGCAAGAACCAATTTCCTCTTTCACTCTTGCCTTAGATATGCTTTTCCAAAAAAAAAAAAAAACTGTTCTCTTCTTTCAAATATATCAA
Source organism: Cacajao melanocephalus (assembly GCA_963573385.1). NCBI lineage: Eukaryota > Metazoa > Chordata > Mammalia > Primates > Pitheciidae > Cacajao > Cacajao melanocephalus. The sequence continues at coordinate 38,880 of CAUYLG010005344.1, read as the reverse complement.
CAATATTTGTTTGTATTAGCATTTTTTTATAGGCAAATTGTTCATGTTTGGCCAGAACTGCATGGATAGTACATTCTTCGATTTGGACCACCATGGCAAAACACTCCCCGACAAGTGATGATAATGGTGCAAATTGCTTCAAAAGCAGACTTCTTGGACAAGGCATGTAACCAGATTCTGTGGCTTCACTTCTGACTTCCAAAGGTTTACTCACACTTGGGACTTTCTTCCTGTATGAATCACACTGACCAGCATTTTGTTGAGAGAACACACACAATATGGGTACGGTGTCTGTCCCATCTTTAGATTTTGATACAGAGACTTCTTTGCTATGAAATTGAACTGTGTAACATTGATTAAGATCACTCAGGGGCACCCTACATCACAACGAATGGTTAAGGCAATTCCAAGACTATTGTATTTAATACTTCCTGCCTCCTCATTCCCCTGGTGCTGACACCTAACAACCTCTAGTTCCACTTCTCTATCAAAGGTTTAATCATGCAGATACTTTCAAGATCAATTTTTTTCTCAATTCTTCACCAGAGTGTGAGTTATTTAAGGTCACAGAATCTTTGTAAATGATCTTAGTATTCCCCCCACACCTATCTTGCCAAAGGATTTATTTAGGATTCAAGAGATACTGAATGAATTAACTTTTAACTATGAGTCATGCCTCTAAGGAGGAATGCAGACATATCAAAGACATAATAAATTCCGAAGCTTTTTCCCATTTTACTGCTACCAAGTTGATTCAGGCTACCTCTATTCACTCACATCTCAAAGCTTTCCCAAGCAACATAGAAGAGATAAATGGCTAATCTTGGCAGTGATTACTCATGGTATTAATCTATTTCACATCCAAGGAATTTAGTACTACTCAGAATGCATCTGGTGTCTAGTGATTCAAAGGTTGTCATTCTGTCTTTTATCTTGGGAGTGTTCTGGTTCTTTGTTCATGGTCTCACCATGCCCTGATGCTGGTTTGTTTAAAAGATTTGGTCTCTCCCATGTTTTGGAGGCAAACTATAATGGCACTATATGATGGAGTGCTCTTTGGAATATTGTCTGGGAATATTGTCCTTAAAAGGCACTGTTTACATTACTTGGAAAGTAATGTACCCAGCATTTCCTTAAATCATCTGTGTTTACAATCATTTTCAAAAAAAGTGGGTCAAGATGAACTCTATCCTTACAGCTATGCCATAGCTTTTGAACCAGGATGACAAATCCATCTGAAGGGATATATTCATGTTGGGATCCAGGACTATGAGCAAACAAAAAAATTGAAGTTTGGGTTTGTTTTTCTTTTTCTGCATCTGATGGTATAGCTTTCATTGGAATACTTATATTTCTAATGACTTCCTTGTCTTGAGTCATATAACAGTTACAGACAGATCTAGTCTTCATCTTGAACTTCTGGAATTCTTGGCAAAGAGAAAAGATAACAATTCATGACATTTGATCTACAGGAAACCTATTATTTAGGAAAGATGAGAGAAAGATAAATGTAGGAAAATATTTTTCTGGACCAAATGCAGCAATTTTGAATTTTTAATCTGGCTATTGGTCCAAGTCAGTGATTCCCAAACTTTACTGCTCATTAGAAATCCCTGGGGAGTTTTAATAATAATAACAATATTAATAAATGATAAATAAAGGCAAAGGTCTTATCTCGAGTACTCAGATTCACATTTGGGTTTTGCGTCTGATGGTTTTGATTTGGAAAGCCCTTAAGTAATTCTAATATGCAGCCTCAGTGAAAATCACTGATCTGTGTAGAAATACCCCATGATATTCTGATATTGCCCTTTAATATTTTCTTAATTTGTTTCATAGTTTTCTTAGTTGCTCACAGTGTTTGCAACATTCTTCTGGCATCTCTCAAATATCCTTCATGTTAAAATAAGAAAAAAATATGCTTTTTATAGAGAAGAGACTTCATTGTTGATATATAATTTCTCTCACAATGTGTTTTCATGACATGGAATGAGCATGACTCAGATACGCAGGGATGGGAATGATTTCTTTGGCTTTGGCTCCTCTGGTCTTATCGGGACTTTGTACCAGGGCCCTCGTGTGTGGTGGAACTTCTCATCGATCTGCTAATAAATCCATATTGTTCTGTACCAGAAAATTCTGAATGATTTGCTTTCAGTCGGTTAGAAACAAACTTTATCCCTCGCTGAGATGAGTTCCTCCTAACTAGATGCTCTTCAAAGTAAATCACCTCTTGCATGACCCAATCACTGTTTCCTTCTCTGTCACCGTTGGCCGCAGGTCTACAGGAAGGCTGTGTGACACTTCTGCTCTGTAAAAATAGATGAGATAATAAATGACAAGGGCTCCCGAAGACAGCTTTTCAACTTCAGGGTCAATGAACTATGATTTAAATAAACACTTTAGCGGACCACCAAAGTCATTTAGATACAACAGCAAGAAGAATAGCCTTAATTTCTTCTGTAATTTGTCAAGCTAATTATAGCCAAATAAAATCGTTATGAGGGGACATGGCCTCCTAGCATGTTCACATGCATACAGTATTCCATTAAAAATATTCTACTGAGGTCTAAGGCCTGACGCTGGCTGTCATAGGGACTATACACTTTTATCAGACATAATCACTAAAGAAATTTACTATCTATCATCAGAGAGCTAAGATAGGTACACAAGGATGTAAAATACAAGGTTACAAGTGACAAGGGCTATGAGACTGGTACACACGAAATCCTAGTATTTAGAGAGAGTCTTTTTACTAGCAAGAGATGTGAAGAAGAACGTTTTTGAATGAGATCCTAGGAAAAATCATGAAGATGAGAAAACTTTGAATGCTGTGTTTTAAGAAATTAGGGCAGCTCCGGATAATTCCCTTTCATTCTGGCTTCCAAATTTCTAAATCAAATACATTTTTCATCCTAAATCATGACTGAATGTATTAATTTGTCCCTATTTCTTCTGCCTCCTGGTCTAAACTATCCCCATTTTTCTGCTGAATAACTGAAAAATCCCCTTGACTCGTCTCGCAATATCCATTCTTGGTCATTACAATGACTGTAATCAGATTAAAAATATATACTTTTTAAATAATTGTAAGAAATATCGCAGTTGTAAGAAATATCACAGAGATCTTTTGTACTCTTGAGCCAGCTTCATCCAATAGTAATATCTTGCAAAACTATAACGCAATTTCAGAAGCAAGATATTGACATTGATACAATCTACCAATCCATTTTTGATTTTTCCAATTTGACTTCTGCTCCTGTGTGTGTGTGAACACGTTTGTGTGTATGTGTGTACACTTGTGTGTATTTATTTCTATGCAGTTTTGTCACATGTGTAGGCTTCTGTATCTACCACCACAGTCAAAATACAGAGCAGCCCCATCACTACAATGATCCTTCTTTTTGTCTTTTTATAACTACCCACCTCTTTCCCATTACCCACTTCTCCCCATCCCTAAACCCTAGCAACCACTAATCTGTCTCACCTTTCTATGGTTTTTTCATTTCAAGAAAATTATATAAATGGAATCATTCTGGAATTGGCTTTTATTATTCAGCATAATTTTCTTGAGATTCAGTCAAGTAGTTGTGTGTCACAATAGCTCACATTTTTTAATTGCTGCTAGTATCCCATTGTATTTCGTGATATGGATGCATCAGTTTGTTTAACCAGTCACCCATCGAGGATCACTTGGGTTGTTTTCAGTTTTGAGGTCTTACAGATAAATTTGCTATCAATGTTTACGTACAGGTTTTTGTGTGACTAAACTTTCCTATCTCTGTGATTAAATTCTCAAATGTGCATTGTGTAGTGTAGTAATTGCACAAATAAACTCTTACAAATGCAATCTGATTGGGTCACTCTCCTCTTTAAATCCTTTCAATGAACTCCCATTACTCTTAACATCAAGCCAGCAGGCCCAGGAAGCCTTGAAATACCTGGAGTCTGCTCTTCTTATCCAATGCCTCACCCTTCCTCTTCCTCTGCTTCTCTCCTTCAGACACGTGGGCTTTCCTTCCGTTTCTTAAATGTGCCATGCTTTTTCCTACCATAGAGCTTTGCAACATACAGTTCACCTTTAGAATTTTTCACTTTTCCCTCCTCTATGCTTTTTCATTAAACTCTCTCTCTTCTTTCATGTTTCAGCTCAAATCTTATCCTTATGGGGGATATCTTCAATGCTACCAGACATCTCCATCAATTACATGTCCTGATAACACTATTCTTTCCTTCTGTAGCAACAGTTTGCATGACGTACTTATTCATTTGAATATTTGCTTCATGGGCATTTCATTTAATTAAATCACTACTCTGTGTATCTCACTGTCATTAGTGAAAACTCCTTGGTAGAACCTAGACTTGGCTACAGATCAATAGAATATGACAAAAGTAATGAGATGCCACTTCCGTGATTCCATTCCTGTGATTCCATGATTGTGTTACATTATTTTCACTTAGCAACCAAGAGAGAGGGAAAAAGAGAAAAAGAGGGAGTCTCACACACACACACACACACACACACACACACATAGAGCGGATTTGTCTTGCTGGCTTTTATGAAGTAATCAACCATGTTGAGAAAGTCCATCTGACAAGGTACTGCAGGTGGCTTCTAGAAACTGTGAGCAGACTCTAGCTGATGGCCAGAAAAAAAATGTTGGGTCTTCAGTCATACATCCTTAAGGAAATGAATTCTGGTACAAACATGAGAGAGCTTTGAAGCAGATTCTGACTCAGTTGAGTTTCCAGATGAAAATGGAGTCTAGACGAAACCTTTATCTCAGCCTTGTGAGATTCTGAACAGAGGACCCAGTTAAGTCATGCCTAGACTCCTAATTCCCAAAAATTGTGAGACAGAAGCTAATACACTAGCTTTCATTACAGCCTGTGGCCATGAGTTCTGGTCAATGTCATGGGGACTGAAGTGTTACACATAGCACCTCTGGGCTGGCTCATAAAAGCTTTCTGCAAGATCCTCCCCAATGTTTTCCGCAGTCGATTATCCCAGTTTTGAGCAGAGACTCAAGTACTATAGACTGGAGGGAATCTGGGATGTTAATTATTGCATTGGAGGTTGCCCACTGAATGCCTGCAATAAACAGTTGTTTATTTATTGTACTGTATCACTATGAATTTGGTTATACTTTGTTAGATTAGCTGATATTTAGTTTAGCCAAAAATCTATATTCTTGAGATTTATAAATAATATCTGACAGCAGGATCAGGGCTTGATACCTTAACAATGGAAGCTGGAAAAATATCAGATGGCAAAACAACCAGAGTATCTTTAAAAATCTCCCGAATATCTAAAGGAATGAGATTTAGATGTTCTTATTCTATTACTAGGTCACTTAGTAATAATTTGTACAAAAATTGCTGTTTCTCACACCTTTGAAACATTTTTCCTTGATAATAACTTCAGGCCATGAGGATAAATTTGCCTGACCTTCAGAGTGCCCTTCTTGGGATTGCTTCTCTTCTTTGCTGGTTCTACCATATTTTTACAAATAACAAGAAATATCAGGTGAGCTAACCAATAGACCATTGAATTTCACATTCACTCTCAAATCACTAAGCAGAACAAGTGGTTCCTTTTGTAGCCTCATCAGTGCTTGCTATAACATAATCTCCCATCCTTATATATAGCAAAAACCGTCTCTTTCTTTTGGCTGTTTGATTTTTTAATTGCATTGAGTTCTTCAGCCAATTTAGCAATCACTTCATGAATAGAATATTTCCATGCAACCCAAAACAACATCATAAAGAAACTGCAAAAGACACAGTAAACCTACAATGACAAGGGAAGTGATGATTTTTTTTTTTAATTATAGGAGATGTACTTTACATCAAGTTAGTAGAAAACTAATGTGATGATTGGTCTGCAACTGATTAGCCTTTCTATGAATTCTTTTACCCTGTCATCCAGTTCATAATTCTCATGCTCTTTATCTCAAATTTAGTCATCTTAATAAAGCTCATGGCACTATGTCCATGGGAGTACATATTTCTCTCACCTCCACCCTTATATCATCTCAAGAGATAACATTTCCTAGCAAGTCAACTTTCTTGCAAGTCAATATGTGTTGTTGACTTAATCTGAATTCGTGCTTATATGTTTTGATGGGTCAGTTCTATTTCCTTAGTAGTAAAAAGTTTGTTGTTATTCAATTTGATTTAATACTCTATTGACATTAAGTAATTTTGCTAATATGGAGATATCTGTCCAATGTTATAATGATGGATTATTTTTACAACAAAAATACATGGCTAATTTGTTTTTTTAAATAAAGATTAATATAATAGTGTCTAAAATATACAAGAAGTCTAATATGAAATGATGAAGAGATTTATTAGCTTTCATTATGGTCCCAAAATGTGGTCTAATTAACAGCACTAAACTCAGTCAATGCTACAGTCATAGAGGCTGAAACAGAATGATTATGTTGTTTCTTGGCATCAATTATCATGCCATATATATATATATATATATATATATATATATATATATATTTCACATCCATTTGGACTCTGTTCCCAAAATTAAGTTTTATGTTGAATGAAATGTAAACTTATCCTTTAGAATTAAGACATTACCACTGACTCCACAGAAATACACACAGACACATTCACACAGTGACTATTATGAATACCTCTGTGCACACAAACTAGAAAATTTAGAAGAAATGGATAAATTCCTGGACATATTTAAGCTCTGAAGACTGGACCAAGAAGAAATTGAATCCTGAACTCAGAATTAAGTTCTGAACTTGAATGAATAATAAAAAGCCCATCAACCACAAAAAGCCCAAGACTAGATGGATTCACAGCCAAATTCTACCAGAGGTATAAAGAAGAGCTGGTACTAACCTTGCTGAAACTGTTCCAAAAAATTGAGGAAGAGCGACTTCTCATCAACTCATTCTATGAGGCTAGTATCATACTGATATCAAAACCTGGCAGAGACACAGCAGAAAAAGAAAGCTTCAGGCCAATGTTTTTGATGAACATAGATGCAAAAATCCTCAACAAAATACAAGCAAACTGAATCCAGCAGCATATAAAAAAGCTAATCCACCACAATCAAGTAGGCTTTATCCCCAGAATATGAGGTTGGTTCAACATATGCAAATCAATAAATGTGATTAATTATATCAACAGAGTTAAAGACAAAAACTATAATTACTCAATAGATGCAGAAAGGTTTTCAATAAAATTCAACATTCCTTTATGTTAGAAATGCTTCACAAATCCAGGCACTGAAAGAACATATTTCAAAATGATAAGAGTCATCTATGATGAACCCACAGCCAACACTGTACTGAAAGGAGAAAAATTGGGAGTATTCCCCTTGAAGACTGGCACAAGACAAGGTTGCCCTCTCTCATCACTTCTATTCAACATAATATTTAAAATCTTAGGCAGAGAAATCAGACAAGAGAAATAAATAATGGGCATCCAAACAAGAGAAGTCAGAGTGTCTCTGCAGACAACATGATTCTATATCTAGAAAACCCCATAGTCTCTGCCCAAAAGCTCCTTGGGCTGATAAACCACTTCATTAAAGTTTCAGAATACAAAATCTACATACAAAAATCAGTAGCATTTCTATACCCCAACAACATCCAAATAGAGAGCCATATCAGCAACACAATCTGATTCACAATTGCCAAAAAAAAAAAAAAAAAAAAGAATAAAATGCCTGGGAATACTGTTAACCAGGGAGGTGAAAGAGCTCTACAACAAGAATTACAAAACACTGCCAAAAAAATTCAGAGGCGACACAAACAAATTGAAAAACATTCCATGCTTATGGATAGGAAGAATCAATATTGTTAAAATGGCTATTCTACCCAAAGCAAATTACAGATTCAATGCTATTCCTCTTAAACTACCAATGACATTGTATTAGTCTGTTCTCACACTGCTATGAAGAAATACCCAAGACTGGGTAATTTTTTAAAGGGAAGAAGTTTAATTGACTCACAGTTCTACATTTCTGGGGAGGCCCCAGGAAACTTACAATCATGGTGGAAGGCAAAGGAGAAGCAGGCATCTTCTTCACAAGGTGGCAGGATGGAAAAATGCCAAGTGAAGGGGGAAGAGCCCCTTATAAAATCATCAGATCTCATGAGAACCTCATTCACTATCATGAGAACAGCATGAGGGAAACTAACACCATGATCCAATTACCTCCACCTGGTCCCACCCTTGACATGGGGATTATGGGATTATGGAAATTACAATTCAAGATGAGATTTGGGTGGGGAGACAAAGACTAACCATATTGAACATTCTTCACAGAATTAGAAAATTTTTTTTTTTTTTAAATTTACATGGAACCAAAAAGAGCCTGAATAGCCGAGGCAATCCTAAGCAAAAAGAACAAAGCTGGAGGCATCATGCTATTTTACTTCAAGCTACTGTAGAGATACAGCAACCAAAACATCATGATATTGGTACAGAAACAGACACATGACCATTGGAACAGAATAGAGAACTAAGAAATAAAGCCACACACCTAGAGCCATCTGATCTTGGACAAAACTGACACAAACAAGCAATGAAGAAGGGACTCCTCATTCAACAAATGGTGCTGGGATAACTGGCTAGTCATATGCAGAAGCTTGAAATTAGACCCCTACCTTGCAACACATACAAAAATCAGCTCAAGACTGATTAAAGACTTAAATAGAAAACCTAAAACTATAAAACCCTGGAAGATAACCTAGGAAATATCATTATTGACATAGGACTTGGCAAAGATTTCATGATGAAGACACCAAAAGCCAACAACAAAACCAAAAATTGAAAAATGGGATCTAATTAAATAAAAGAACTTCTGTACACTGAAAGAGATTATCAACAGAATAAACAGACAAACTCCATAATGGGAGAAGATTTTTGCAAGCTGTGCATCTGACAAATGCCCAATATTCAGAATCTACAAGAAATTGAAACAATTTTACAGAAGAAAAGGAAACAACCTCAATAAAAGTGGGCAATGGACATGAACAGACACTTCTCAAAAGAAGACATTCATGCAGCCAACAAACAAAAAAAAATGCTCAACATCATCGATCATTAGAGAAAAGCAAATAAAAAGCACAATGAGATACCATCTCGTAGCAGTCATAATGGCTATTACTAAAAAGTCAAAGAATAACTGATGCTGGGGGAGGTTATAGAGAAGAAGGAATGCTTCTATACTGCTGGTGTAAATGTAAATTAGTTCAGCCATTGTGGAAAGCAACGTGACAGTTCCTCAAAGAACTTAAAACAGAATTACCATTCGATCTAGCAATCCTATCACTGGGTATATACCCACAGGAATATAAGTTGTTCTTCCATAAAGATACATGCATGTGTATATTAATTGCGGTAATATTTACAATAGAAAAAATATAGAATCAACCTTAATGCCCATCATTGACAGACTGGATAAAGAAAATGTGTTACATACAGTATGAAATACTATACAGCCATAAAAAGGACAAGATCATGTTCTTTGCAGCAACATGGTCAGAGCTGGAGGCCCTTATCCTAAGCAAAGTAACACAGGAACAGTAAGATAAATACCACATGTTCGCATTTATAAGTGGGAGCTAAACAACAAGGACATGTGGATACTAGAAGAGGAACAAAAGACACTGGGGCCAACTTGAAGCAGGAAGGTGGGAAGAGGGAGAGGATCAGAAAAAATACCTATCAGGTACTATGCTTATTACCCAAGTGATGAAATTATCTGTATACCAAACCCCCATGACACAAAGTTTACCTATGTAACAACTTTGAACATGGGCCCCTGAAAATAAAATGAGTTAACATAAAAGGACTAACAACAAAAAAAGTTTGCTAGCTTTTTTTCTTCAATTTTACATCTTAGCTTTTTTATTTTTCAACTTTCCTAGTTTACCTCCTCTTCTTTCTGATTTCCACATTAAGAAGAGATTAGAACAAGTGATTTCAACTTTTTTTTTCATTCCAGGAATTAGGCAAAGGATCTCAGAGTTATCTTTAAATAGAAAAAGTTAGACAATAGTATATTTGACTTTCATTTAAGACCTGCAAACTGATGAAACAGGAAAAAAAGAAGTTACATTTAAGAAACAACTGAAAGTGTGAATTCTTTGTATTGGTAACTGTGATTTTTAAAAGCAGCATTCTTTTTATGCAATTCAGGCTTTCAATGAAAACAAAACTTCTTGTGGCATTTAAATTATCTAGGGTAGGATATTCCATTATTATTTTTCAATGCATAACACCTTTGGAAAGGTAAACATGATTAACTCTAGCAAATAACAGCGAGAAAAAGAGGAATTTAATCTGTAAGTAGTAGATAATTTATTATGCTTCACAGAGTACTGTTCTGTATATTAATATAAAAAAGCATAATTTAATTTACATGCCTTGCTGAATTTCCAAGGCACTGATGCTGGATCACCAAAGGAACAAGAATATATGTATGTGAAGAATTAATCTGAAGCTCAGCAGTCCTGATCGTACACACTGAAATAAAATTTTTTTGCCACCAATAGAGGTTTTCAGTTCTGAGTATCTACTTACTTTGAAATATCATTAAATTATTCCCAGTTTTCATTAATTCCTTACTTCATTCATTTAACCAAGATGTGTTTCATACCTAACATTCACCTGACACTGTGCTAGGTACAGAGATATATTAAAAAGCAAAAAGCAGGAAAGGTTTCAAGGAAAGAGTGGCAGAAGACTATTAAGCATGTTATTTCATGTTGATGAAAGTGCTCAGAAGGAAAGGTCCATGACTCTTTGTAAGTTATGACAAAGGCGTGTTTTAGGGTAGGGGGTTCCATGTAGATTTCTTGAGGAAGTGAAGCTTTAGGCTGGATCTGAAGGGCAAATTGAGGTTAAGAGGGAAAGTAAGAGGAGGATCCAGTCAGAAGGAGCACTCAGGCAGGGTCACAGCACATGCAAATCCCATTTAGGAGAAAATATGTCACAAACATGACACAAAGAAAGCAATTGTATGGCTGGAATGTCAAGACACAATGGAGAGTCCTGTGGGTTGCAGGTGGAAATGTACCTAGAAACAGGACCGATCATTACAAACCATTTCAATGACTTTGGCCCAACAAACCCATTTTTCTTATTGCAAGTTAGTATCGACATTGTATGTAAGTACAGATAGTTAATTTTGGAACAAAAGACAACAAATATAATGTGAAATTTGGAAAACAGGACATTAGGTATCATGTGAACTATCACAGGAAATAAATGGAATATATTTTATCAACTAAGTTTCCAACATAATATTCCATGATGATTTTTCATCTAATAAATATTTTGATGATTTGGAAGAGGAGATAGGATCTCTGTATCAGAAATGCTTCCGGCTGTAAAAAACAAAACTCCCAATTAACAGTGCCATTAACCATATGGGTATTTACTGTTTACCTAACAAGAAATGTAGAATAATATTTTCAAAATAACCAAGGATAAAGTTCCTTTCTTTTCTGCCACACCTAATGTCTTGGCCTCTCATGATTATGAGATGTTTGATATACCTCCAGGAAAAAAGAAAAATAAATGAAAACCTATGTTCAAAGCAGAAAGAAAGGAGAAGAGGGAGCACAAATTATGATTTCCTACCTATAATTTTAATCAGGAAAGCAAAATACTTTCCCAACAAATCCAAGGCAGTCCTTCACTTATGTCTCATTGGCCAAAATACAATAATATTGCCTCTACTCCTACTTGGAAGGGAGCTGTGAACATGAGAATTTGGCATTTCTCAGACCCTCTGTAGAAAGCAGGAAAGGGAGAAAGCAGAGGCAGTGCTGCCTGGTTATTCAATCAACAGTGCAAATGCCTGAAAAGACTGGGTTATGAGAACACTTGCCCTGGAAACCAAGACAGGAAAATTTATTTTGGACATAATTATGCACCACGCTTCTGTTTCTCCAATTGGGGTTTTGTGAATATTCTACAATAGTTTCTTTGTTTTCTGTTTTGATTTTTATGATCACAGAGAAGCACTTGATGTTGGATCGTACAATCATGTTGGATCACATGGATAACTGGACTGAACATATCCCTATATTTGCTTGATGTTTAGATCACATTGACACCAATAGTACATCTTTGATGGTGATCAGCTAATGAAAAGATAATATAACATGATAAAGAAAGTACACTATTCTGGCTGGGCGCGGTGGCTCACACCTGTAATCCCAGCACTTTGGGAGGCTGAGGAGGGTGGATCACGAGGTCAGGAGTTCAAGACCAGCCTGAATAACATGGTGAAACCCCATCTCTACTAAAACTACAAAAAAAAGAAATTAGCTGGATGTGGTGGTGCACAACTGTAATCCCAGCTACTCAGGAGGCTGAGGCAGGAGAATCGCTTGAACCTGGGAGGTGGAGATAGCAGTGAGCCAAGATCGTGCCACTGCACTGAGCAACACAGTGAGACTCTGTCTCAAAAAAAAAAAAAAAAAAAGAAAGAAAGAAAGAAAGAAAGAAAGAAAGCAAGAAAACATGCCATTCTTTCCCAGAAGTGAAGGCCAAATGATATCATGAAGCACTGTGCAAATAAAGGTTTCACGTGAGTTTGAGTAGAGAAAAGTGGTAGATGAATTGAGTTACGAGATGGCACACAGTAGCACAGGTATGCTAAATGCTTTCAAAACCATGATGTGGCAGTCAGTGTGATATTCAAATTTCAAACAGATTAAGATTCAACATGTCAAGATGATTCATCATATTAAATTAAAAAACATTAATTTTAATTTTATTGCAGTGATAGTTTGGTCTATAACTTGCAAATTTTTGTTTTTTACAGCTAAGTCCTGTGAGCATAAGATGTTTATACCTATTTTTATATTTATAAGCATTTAAGAGTATAATGAAAGTAATTATAGTCTTAAGTATAATGAAAGCCAACACTGAGTATATGAGTGAATCTTTTTTCTTTAAAAAGATTCTATTTGAATTTTAACAACACTGTGTTAGAGGGACCTTCAAGTTAGTCATGGAAGACCCTAAAATTACCGTTGCCTGCCCCCATGTCAAGAGTAATTAAAAACATCTATTTCTGCCCTACTCTGTCTTTTGCTAGTCCACATTTTAAAAAGCAATGAATATTCTCTTCCTGTATGTCTTTTAGGCTTTGCCCAGGGATTTTATACTCCAACTCAAGAAACAGATCAAAACACACTGAAGTTTCTGAGCAGTGTCTGCTAAAGTCTTTTATTCAGTGTATACAATAAAGTGTTTACATTAGAGTTTTAAAGCTGGTAGTATTTATTAATAATTTGCTGAGAAAAAGTATTGGTGTTTATGCATGAAGCGTTGTAAAGAAAACTTGATGAATCTCGAATAGAAATCAAATGGATTTGTTTAAACAGAACTTTGATTTTTGCTCACAGAAGGCAATAACCCATTTTCATGGAACAACACAGTCAAGAGAAGTCTTAGAGGCCATCATGTCGTCTCCAGGAAACAGACTTCTGGAGGCTAAGTGCCCTGTGAAGGCCATTTCATAAGCTTGTAGAAACATAAAGATTGGGACCCAGATGTCCAGAAGACTATGAGTCTTTTTCCTAGTATCACATACTTGAAAAAAAGGAATTGTCCATTTGGGGTGGAAATGGGGAGTGAAAGCATTTGTATTAAAACCTGGTTCACTGAGCAGTGGCCTATATGCCTCTCTCGCTCACGTTCTCATTGCTGAATAACTGAGTAAGTCAACACCCTACTCACAAATTATGATAAAGGCTATCAATAGATCAATCTGAAGTGCACATTAGGAAAAGTGATCCTCTAGCAAGTGCCCATCCTTTGTCATCAAGAAAACATAATGACCATAACTGTTTTAAAGCCACTTACAAAAATTTCTAAAGTTGATTCCACAATAAAATATTTACCAGAAAATATTCAATGATTAAAAAAAGGCAGTCAGCACACACAGGACATTGAGAAATGTTTAGTCTTTAAACAAATAGATGAGGGCATCAATTACAAATAATTATGTTAGATAAAATAAAGCTCTGAGCAGTTTGAATGTTTCATATGAAATCAGACCTCTGCACAAAGATTAAAAAATGGAGACATGATTAAAGAATCTGATTAAAGACTTTGGGGAAAAATTGATGCTTATTTTGAGCAAATCTTTCTTTAAAGTGGGCTTTCTAGTTAGCTGGTATATCTTGACAGTGATTTGCGGTGGTTGCTTGTGTTTAAGTTGGGAGGCATATTTATGCTCAGCAATCACTACAACGTGCCAAATTTTGAAATATATTGGGCATGACTTAAATAAATACCACCCCCAAAATTTCCACATTAGTAAGTTAGAAGATTCAGCTCTAAAACTCCAGATTTGCTAAATGACTCCCTCACACTGAATGCAGCAGCAGCTGAGCAGTTTTCCTCTGTCTGGTGCAATCTGTATGTGTACCTGGTGGCCATATTTTCTTTTATCAGATACTGTTGCTACGGCAACCACCTCCTTTGTAAGGGCTCAGGGTAGCTGCTTCTTTTTGGAAAGGGCTTCTAGGCTGATTGCCAGATTTTCAATACCCAAATTCAGGATTCCACTGAAGCTTACTTAACCCTTTCACTGGCCTGAGAATAAATAGAATGCAAAAGCTTTTTAAAATTTATTTTATTTTTTTATTTTAAGTTCCAGAATATATGTGCAGAATGTGCAGGTTTTTTACATACATATACACCTGCCATGGTGGTTTGCTGCACTTATCTACCTGGCATTTAGGTTTTAAGCCCTGGATGCATCAGGTATTTGTCCTAATGCTCTCCCTCCCTTTGCTCCCCAATACCCGACAGGCCCCGGTGTGTTGTTCCCCTCCCTGTGTCCATGTGTTCTCATCATTCAGCTCCAACTGATGAGAACACGAAATGTTTGGCTTTCTGTTTCTGTGTTAGTTTGTTGAGAATGATGGCTTCCATCTTCATTCATGTCCCTGCAAAGGACATGGTCTCATTCTTCAAACCACTGCTCAAGGAAATAAGAGAGGACACAAACACATGGAAAAGCATTCCATGCTCGTGGATAGGAAGAATCAATATCATGTAAATGGACCTACTGTCCAAAGTAATTTATAGATTCAATGCTATTCCCATCAAGCTACTATTAACTTTCATCACAGAATTAGAAAAAAAAAAAACTACTTTAAATTTCATACGGAACCAAAAAAGAGCCTGGATAGCCAAGACAATCTTAAGCAAAAAGAACAAAGCTAGAGGCATCGTGCTACCTGCCTTCAAACTGTACTACAAGGCTACAGTAACCAAAAAAGCTTTTATCCCCAAAGGGAAGCAGAAGATATCAGATGACAAATCTAGAAATACTCTTATACAGGGACACATGCTGTGTTGAGAAGGAAAATAAAGGAGATTTTGTGTTTAATAATTAAAGAGAAGATAATCATTGTTGATGTTTTTCAGGACAATTCACAAGAGTTATGATTTAAGTCCAATTTGTAGTTCTCTGATTCTAATCCCATATAGGGGAAAAATCAGTTCACATTAATAAAATGATTTTTAGTGTACCCTTACTCTTCCCTACTGAGACACAAAATGTAGCATTGTTACAAAAGAAAAAATAAAAGCTTCCTAATCCAGAGTCATTATAATCATTTCAACAAACCATATTTCTTGAGTTCCTTCTATCCTTACTTCCTTTTTGCTAGTCTCACTAGACTTCAAGATTGAGAAAGGGTCTCACAAGTCTGTCTACCTTCTGACTCTTTCCAACTCTATTTATGAAAGTGTTCATTTTATCTTTGAATTTTAATTATTAGAAAGTTTTTATATTTTGATGCAGTCTGAGTAAAACATTTCTTTGTTCTACTTCTGTCCTTTGAAGTCATGTAGAATAAATCTCAACCTTTATCCATATTACAGCTCTTTAGCAAAATTAAAAATAGCCGTTATGTTTCCCAAGTATGGTGGTCATGGAGTTTTGACTTCAAAAGACCTTCTGAAGGAGTGAACCAGATTAACACACTCCAGTGCCTGCACCTTTGGATGCATAGGGGCATGGAAGCCAGGACAGTTCTTCCTTTGGGTTGCTTCCACCCCATGACTGAATACAGCTGCAATTCTAGAACAAAGCCTTTCCTGTCCTATGGGAGATTCATCTAACAGCTAACTTTAGCTTGCCAACTTTCCATGGGTCTGGCCAAGATGATTTTTTTAGAACTGTGCTATGAGTTGAAGCTCGTCATATACAATTCTTCAATTCTTCTTTCCACAGGTGTCAGAGCTGTGCCAGAGCATTAAGGATCTTCCTATCTATTACTTCTCTCTCACCCTTGATCCTTGTATACATCACAGATATTTTTCTGATAAATCTCCTGTGCATCCAGTCCCATCTGGCTATCTGCTTCTTGGGGGACTCACACAGACACACCAAGTGTGTTCTTTTTCAGGCTAAATATTCTCAGATCATCAGTCCTAACACACATGTAGTGCTTTGCAGACCTTTGTCTTCCAGATGCATTCCAGCCTCTCAATGTTCCTCTTAAATGAAGCACCATGTAGGAAAAACATTTCCTAGGACTGTTTAAACAATGCAGAGCTGCACTCATTGTCAGTTCTTGTATTCTGAGCACAGTGTTTTCTTCTTGTATTTCAAGATGACATTAACATTTTGGTCAGTTTTATCACTGTGTTGATTCATACTGAGCATGTAAGAAACCAAATAAAGAGTATGGATTTAATCAAACTAAATCAAGAATACGTCAGCTGTCCTATTCAAGCTTTGTGAAATTTGAATCCACTAAGAGTTTTTCACATGGACTGTTTGTAATGAAATTCCTCCTGTTCTGTCCTATATAGGCAATTAACCTAGGCATAGGTATTCATATCTGTTCTAAGTTTATTCTATTTGATAAATTCAGGAGTTTCTACCATCCATTATATTAGCATTAGGATAAGCTACGCCTTGTACTTCCTGCCACTTTGGAATTTCATAAATATGACAACAATATTTATATTACAACAATTGACCAAAATGTATAGCCACCACAAAGGAGAAGTCACGAGGTATGTTAAATCAATCGTTACCTTTGGGAAAGGTCATTCATTCAATTACATATCTGTAAAATTTTATTGACATTCATAGCACGTTTCTCCATCTTTTCTATAAGAAATTTTCAAATGTATCACACAAATACAGGTGGAACACCATTTTCTTAGTCTACAGAGTAACTATAACAAAATACTATATGACTTGCTTTTAACCTATGTGAGTATTCAATGTTTATTAATGTCTTCGCTCCTTATGGCATAAATTCATATTTGAAGCTATTCTGAAATATAAAAGGGATGGGATAATTTGTGAATTTGAGAATTATTATTAACAGAGTTTATTTTGATATTGTTAGCCATGTAAAATGGTTAATAATGTTTCAACTTATTGTGTAAAAGCAATTTAGTTGTGAGATTTTTTTTCTTAGTAAGACCCTTTTCAAAATGAGTTTCTTAAAAGGTAATGTGTCAGAGAATCATGACCAACCCCTTGCCTCCCCACCCCCACACAAAACGAAACCAAAAACCTCACTGAGAAATGAAAAAGAATTCTAAATGTGAAGAAAATTTCAGTTAACATGATTAAGCTCACTTAGGCAGAATTTCTAAAACCTTTTGGTGTCTCTCATTTATCATTGTTAAAAGAATTTGGAGATTTGTAATACAAGATTATTTAGTGCTTAGCAATATTGGGTCTCTCATTGATAGTCACATAGAATGTGGACTTAGGCTTCTGTGTTCTCCCTCCTTTACTTTTCAATAACACAAATCATTTGTGGATATTGGTCAAATACAAGTTTCCAAGGAAAATATTTAAAAAGAGAATTAAATGAACAGAAATACGTTTATGCTATAACTACCAGGAAAGAGAACATGTTTGGAAAAAAATGTAGTGTTTCCATTCTTTCAAGAGTTATATAAATGTGTGTATATCTATATCTATATCTATATCTATATCTATATCTATATCTATCTATCTATCTATATATATATATAAAGTTTGGTACAAAAGTAATTCTGGTTTTTGCCATTACTTTTAAATGTTATTTGGAATTGCAAATGACATGAAAGAATTTTTTGTGATAATGAAAATACATATCTTGATTATAGGATTGTAGTGGTGATTGCACTGGTGTCTACATTTGTCGAAGTGCACACACACAGACACACATTTATCTACATATGGAACTTATCTATATACATGCAAAAAATTTTGTATAAGGCAAAATTACAGTAATTTAAATGACATATTAAATGTTACCAAATATTTGCCTGTCCATATCCTTTGTCCACTTTTTGATGGGTTTGTTTTTTTTCTTGTAAATTTGTTTAAGCACTTTGTAGATTCCGGTTATTAGCCCTTTGTCAGATAGGTAGATTGGAAAAATTTTTTCCCATTCTGTTGGCTGCCGGTTCACTCTAATGATAGTTTCTTTTGCTGTGCAGAAGCTCTTAAGTTTAATTAGATCCCATTTATCTATTTTGGCTTTTGTTGCTGTTGCTTTTGGTGTTTTAGTCATGAAGTCCTTGCCTATGCCTATGTCCTGAATGGTATTGCCCAAGTTTTCTTCTAGGGTTTTTATGGTGGTAGGTCTTATGTTTAAATCCTTAACCCATCTAGAGTTAATTTTTGTGTAAGGCGTAAGGAAGGGATCCAGTTTCAGCTTTCTGCCTATGGCTAGTCAGTTTTCCCAACACCATTTATTAAATAGGGAATCCTTTCCCCATTGCTTGTTTTTGTCAGGTTTGTAAAAGATCAGATGGTTGTAGATATGTGGCATTACTTGTGAGGCCTCTGTTCTGTTCTATTGGTTTGTATCTCTGTTTTGGTACCAGTACCATGCTGTTTCAATTACTGTAGCCTTGTAGTATAGTTTGAAGTCAGGTAGTGTGATGCCTCCAGCTTTGTTTGTTTGTTTGTTTTTTGAATAGGATTGTTTTGGCTATGCAGGCTCTCTTGGTTCCATATGAAGTTTAAGGTGTTTTTTTCCCCAATTCTGTGAAGAAAGTCAATGGTAGCTTGATGGGCATAGCATTGAATTTATTAATTACTTTAGGCAGTATGGCCATTTTCATGATATTGATTCTTCCTAACCAGGAGCATGGAATGTTTTTCCATCTGTTTGTGTCCTCTCTTATTTCCTTAAGCAGTGGTTTGTAGTTCTTCTTGAAGAGGTCCTTCATGTTCCTTGTTAGTTGTATTCCTAGGTATTTTATTCTCTTTGTAGCAATTGTGAATGGGAGTTCACTCATGATTTGGCTCTCTGTTTACACTTTTCAAAAGAAGACATTTATGCAGCCAACAAACATATGAAAAAAACTCATCATCACTGGTCATTAGATAAAAGCAAATCAATACCACATTGAGATAACATCTCACGAAAGTTAGAATGGTGATCACTAAGAAATCAGGAGACAACAGATGCTGGAGAGGATGTAAAGAAATAGGAACACTTTTATACTGTTGGTGGGAGTGTAAATTAGTTCAACCATTGTGGAAGACAGTGTGGCGATTCCTCAAGGATCTAGAAATAGACACACCATTTGACCCAGCAATTCATTACTCAGTATATACACAAAGGATTATAAAACATCCTTTATAAAGACACATGCACACATATGTTTGTTGCAGCACTGTTTACAATAGCAAGACTCGGAACCAATCCAAATGCCCACCAATGATAGACTGGACAAAGAAAATGTGTCACATATATATCATTGAATACTATGCAGCCATAAAAAAGGATAAGTTCATGTCCTTTGCAGGGATCTGGATGAATCTGGAAACCATCATTCTCATCAAACTGACACAAGAACAGAAAACCAAACGCTGCATGTTCTTGCTCATAAGTGGATGATGAACAATAAGAACACATAGACACACCAGGGCCTGTCTGGGATTGGGGGGGTTAGGGGAGGGATATCAGGGGGTATTTTAATTTTTAAAAAATTAAATTTATTTGGCTATTGTTTACAACCAATAAAATATCCTATTCTAAGAATAGAGACTGATGCATTTTGACAAATGTAGACACCAGTGTAACAATGACATAATCAAGATATACATTTCCATGATCCTTTGTGTCATCCACAGCTCCAGATAACTGCTGATGTATTGTCTGTCACAATATATTTGTTTTTCTTTTCTATGATTGTATATGAATGTAATCATAATGTAAATGCTCTTGTGTTCTCGCTTCTTCTAATCAGCATATTGTTGGGATTCATTTATGTTTTGTGTGAATGAGTATTCTGTTACTTTTTTTGTTCTTCAACTTTTATTTTAAGTTTCAGTGTACATGTGCAGGATCTGCAGGTTTGTTACATAGGTAAACATGTGCCATGGTGGTTTGCTGCACAGATCAACCCATCACCTATGTATTAAGCCCAACATCCATTAGCTATTCTTCCTGCTGCTCTCTCTCTCCCCACTTGTGAGAGTTCCCAGTGTTTGTCATTGCCCACCATGTGCCCATGTGTTCTCATCGTTCAGCTCCCACTTACAAGTGAGAACATGCAATGTTTGATTTTCTGTTCCTCTGTTAGTTTGCTGAGGTTAATGGCTTCTAGCTCCATCCATGTCCCTGCAAAGAACATAATCTTGGGGTTTTTTTATGGTTGCATGGTATTCCATGATGTATATGTACCACATTTTCTTTATCTAGTCTATCACTGATGAGTATTTGGGTTGATTCTATGTCTTTGTTATTGTGAATAGTGCTGCAGTGAACCATATGTGTGAATGTATCTTTTTAATAGAATAATTTATATTCCTTTGGGTATATACTCAGTAATAGAATTGTTAGATCAGATGGTATTTCTGTCTCTAGATCTTTGAGAAATTGCTACTCTGTCTTCCACAGTGATTGAACAATATGCATTCTCACCAATAGTATAAAATTATTCCTTTCTATCCACAACCTTGACAGCATCTGTTGTTTCTGGACTTTTTAATAATCACCATTCTGACATATATGAGATGGTATCTCATTGCAGTTTTGATTTGCATTTCTCTAATTATCAGCAGTGTTGAGCTTTCCTTCATTTTGTTGGCCACATGAATGTCTTCTTTTGAGAAGTGTCTGTTCATGTCCTTTGTCCACTTTTAAATGTTTTTTTCTTTTCCTATAAATTTAAGTTCCTTGCAGACTCTGTATATTAGACCTTTGTCAGATAATTTGCAAATTTTTTTCTCTCATTCTGTAGGTTGTCTTTTCATACAAATGATAGTTTGTTTTGCTTTGCAGAAGCTCTTTAGTTTAATTAGATCCCATTTGCCAATTTTCATTTTTGTTACAATTGCTTCTGGCATTTTTGTCATGAAATCTTTGCCTGTGCCTATGTCTTGAATAGCATTGTCTAGATTTTCTTGTAGGGTTTTTATTGTTTTGGGTTTTACAGTTAAGTCTTTAATCCACCTTGAGTGGATTTTCATATATAAGGTGTAAGGGAGGGTCCAGTTTCAATTTTCTGCATATAACTAGGCAGTTCTTCCAGCGCCATTTATTAAATAGGGAATCCTTTCTCCATTGTTTGTTTTTGTCCAGTTGCTTGTAGGTATGTGGTCTTATTTCTAAGTTCTCCATTCTGTGCCATTGATCTATGTGTCTGTTTTTGTACCAGTACCATACTGTTTTGGTTACTGTAGTCTTATAGTATAGCTTAAAGTCAGGTAGAACAATGCCTCCAGCTTTGTTCTTTCTGTATAGGATTTTCTTGGGTATTCAGGCTCTTTATTGTTTCCATATAAACTTTAAAATAGTTTCTTCTAATTCTGTGAAAAATTTCAATGACAGTTTAATGGGAATAGCATTGAATCTATACATTAATTTGTGCTATATGGTCATTTTCATGATATTGATTCCTCCTATCCATGAGCATGGAATGTTTTTCAATTTGTTTGTGTCCTCTCTGATTTCCTTGAGCAGTGGTTTGCAGTTCTCCTTGAAGAGGTTCTTCACTTCCCTTGTTAGCTGTATTCCTAGATATTTTATTCTTTTTGTAGCAATTGTGAATGGGAGTTCATTTATGATTTGGTTCTTAGCTTGTCTGTTGTTGGTGTATAGGAATGCTAGCGATTTTTGCACATTGATTTTGTATCCTGAGACTTTGCTGAATTTGCTTATCAGCTTAAGAAGTTTTTGGGCTGAGACAATGGGATTTTCTAGAAATATAGGATCATGTTATCTGCAAACAAATATAATTTGACTTCCTCTTTCCCTATTTGAATACCTTAACTTTCTCTTATCTGATTGCGCTGGCCAAAACTTCTAATACTATGTTGAATAGGCATGGTGAGAGAGGGTGCCCTTGTCTTGTGCCAGTTTTCAAGGGGAATGTGGGTTTATCATATATGGTCCTTATTATTTTGAGGTATGTTTCTTCAATACCTAGTTTATTGAGAGTTTTTAACATGAAGGAGATTGAATTTTATCAGAGAACTTTTCTGCATCTGTTGAGATAATCATATGGTTTTTGTCTTTAGTTCTATTTATGTGATGAATTACATTTATTGATTTGCATATGTTGAACCAATCTTGCATTCCAGGGATAAAGCCAACTTGATCATGGTAGATAAGCTTTTTGATGTAATGCTGGATTCTGTTTGCCAGTATTTTATTGAGCATTTTTCCATTGATGTTTATCAGGGATGTTGGCTTGATGTTTTCTTTTTTGTTGCTATATCTCTGCCAGATTTTGGTATCAAGATGATGCTGGCTTCATAAGCTAAGTTAAGAAGGAGCCCCTCATTTTCAATTGTTTGGAATTGCTTCAGTCAAAATGGCATTCTCTTTTTTGTACCTCTGGTAGAAATTAGCTGTAAATCTGCCTAGTCTGGGTGTGGTTGGTAGACGATTTATTATTGCCTCAATTTCAGAACTCATTATTGGTCTACTCAGGGATTTGATTTCTTCCTGGTTCAGTCCTGGGATAGCGTATGTGTCCAGGAATATATCAATGTCTTCTAGATTTTCTAGTGTATGTGCATAGAGGTGTTTATAGTATTCTCTGATAGTTGTCTGTACTTCTGTGGGGTCAGTTTTGATATCCCCCTTATCATTTCTGATTGTGTCTATTTGAGTCTTCTCTCTTTTCTTCTTCATTAGTCTAGCTAGTGGCCTATGTATTTTATTTTATTTTTTTCAAAAAACTAGCTCTTGGATTTGTTGATTTTTTGAAGGGTTTTTTGTGTCCCTATCTCCTTCAGTTCTGCTCTGATCTTGGTTATTTCTTGTCTTCTGGTAGCTTTGCAGTTTGTTTGCTCTTGGTTCTCTAGTTCTTTTAGTTGTGTTGTTAGGTTGTTATTTGAGATTTTCCTACCTTTTTGACATAAGCATTTAGTGCTATAAATTTCCCTCTTAGCACTGCTTTAGTTGGTCCCAGAGATTCTGATACATTGTCTTTTTGTTCTCATTAGTTTCAAAGAACTTCTTGATTTCTGCCTTAATTTCATTATTTACTCAGGAGTCATTCAGGAGCCCATTCTTCAATTTCCATGTAGTTGTGTGGTTTTGAGTAAATTTCTTAGTCTTGAGTTCTAATTTGATTGCACTGTAATCTGAGAGATTGCTACAATTTCAGTTCTTTTGCATTTGCTGAAGACTGTTTTACTTCCAATTATGTGATTAATTTTAGAGTAAGTGCCATGTGGTGATGAGAAGAATGTATATTCTGTTGTTTGGGGGTAAAGAGTTTTGTAGGTATCTATCAGATTTGCTTGATCCAGAGCTGGGTTCAGGTCATGAATATATTTGTTAATTTTTCTGTCTTAATGATCTAATATTGTCAGTGGGGTGTTAAATCTCTCACTATTATGGTGTGGGAGTCTAAATCTCTGCATATACATTAGGATAGTTAGCTCTTTTTGTTGAATCAACCCCTTTACTGTTACCCTTCTTTGTCTTTTTTGATCTTTGTTGGTTTAAAGTCTGTTTGACAGAAACTAGGATTGTGACCCCTGCTTTTTTCTGTTTTCCATTTGTGTAGTAAATTTTCCTCCATCTCTTTTTTTTACTGAGCCTACGTGTATCTTTGCACATGAGATGGGTGTCTTGAAGACTGCTTACTAATGGGTATTAGCTCTATCCAACTTGCCATTCTGTGTTTTTTAATTGGGACATTTAGCCCATTTACATTAAGGTTAATATTGTTATGTGTGAATTTGATTCTGTCATTGTGATGCTAGCTGTTATTTTGCAAACTTGTTTATGTGGTTGCTTCATAGTATCACTTGTCTGTGTACTTCAGTATATTTTTGTAGTGGCTGATACCAGTTTTTCCTTTCCATATTTAGTGCTTCCTTTAGCAGCTCTTGCAAGGCAGGCCTGGTGGTGGCAAATTCCCTCAGCATTTACTTGTCTGAAAAGGATATTGTTTCTCCTTTGCTTATGAAGCTTAGTTTGGTCAGATATAAAACTCTGGGGGACCAGGTGCAGTGGCACATGCCTGTAATCCTAGCACTTTGGGAGACTGAGGTGGTCAGATCACAAAGTCAAGAGATTGAGACCATCCTGGCCAACATGGTGAAACCCCGTCTCTACTAAAAATACAAAAATTAGCTGGGCGTGGTGGTGTGTACCTGTAGTCCCAGTTACTCAGGAGACTGAGGCAGGGGAATCGCTTGAACCCAGGAGGCAGAGGTTGCAGTGAGCCGAGATTGCGTTACTGCACTGCAGCCTGGGTGACAGAGTGAGACTACACCTCAAAAACAAGAAGAAACAAAAACAAACAAAAAAACCTCTGGGTTGGAAATTCTTTTCTTAAGAATGTTGGATATTTACCCCAAAACTCTTTTTTGCTTTTAGAGTTTCCTCTGAGAAGTCCACTGTTAGTTTGATGGTTTGATGGATTTTCCTCTGTAGGTGACATGGCCTTTCTCTCTGGCTGCCCTAACTTTTTTTTTTTTTCTTCTCAACCTCAGATTATGTGTCTTGATGATTATGTGTCCTGAGGTTGATCTTCTTGTGGAGTGTCTTACTGGGGTTCTATGAATTTCCTGGATTTGAATGTTGGCCTGTCTTGCTAGGTTGTGGAAGTTCTCTTGGATGATATCCTGAAGTACGTTTTCCAGCTTGGTTCCATTCTCCCCATCTCTTTCAGGTACCACAATCAGTTGTAGGTTTGGTCTTTTTACATAGTTCCATATTTCTCAGAGGTTTTATTTGTTCCCTTTCATTTCTTTTTTGCTCTTCTTGTTGGCCTGATTTATTTCAGAAAGATAGTCTTCAAGCTCTGAGATTCTTTCCCCTACTTGGTCTATTCTGCTTTTAATACTTGTGTTTACATTGTGAATTTCTCATGTTGTGTTTTTCAGCTCCATCAGGTCAGTTATGCTCCTCTCTAAACTGGCTATTCTGGTTATCAGCTCCTGTATTGTTTTATCATGGTTCTTAGCTTCTTTGCACATTGGGTTACAACATGGTCCTTTAGCTCAGTGCGGTTCATTATTATCCATCTTCTGAAGCCTACTTCTGTCAATTAATCCATCTCAGCCTTAGCCCAGTTCGGTGCCCTGCTGGACAGGTGTTGCAGTCATTTGGACGAGAAGAGTCACTCTGGCTTTTTGAGTGTTTAGCATTTTTGTGATTTTGTGTTTGGCATTTTGTGATTCTTTCTCATCTTTGTGGGATTATCTACCTTCAGTTTTTGTGGTTGCTGGCCTTTGACTGGGGAGTTTGTGGGCTTTTGCTGTTGCTTTTTGTTTCTTTGTCTTTTAATAGTCAGGTCACTCTTCCACAGGGCTTCTGTGGTTTGTTTGGGGTCTGCTCCATACCCAGTTGCCTCAGCTTTTCCCTTACCTAGAGGTATCACCAGTGAAGGCAGCAAAACAGCAAACATAGCAGCCTTCTCTTACTTCAGGGAGCTCCATCTCAAGCAGCTACTGACCTATTGCTGGCCTGGAAGCTCCTGTAGAAGGTGTTTGGAGACCCCTGTTGGGAGGTCTCACCCAGTCAGGAGGGACGGGATCAGGGACCCACTGAAAGAAGCAGTCTAGCTGTTTTTTGGTAGAGCAGGTTCACTGCACTGGGGGGAACCCTTTCCTTCCTTGTCCAGAGAGCCAGGAGTCTCTGGAGCCAGCAAGCTGGAAAGGCTGATTCAGCTGAACCACAAGACACTGGCCACCCCTACCCCAGTCCCCAGGGATCTCTGTCCCAGAGAGAGATCAGAGTTCTGTCCATATAACCCTGGCTGGAATTTCTCACTTTCCCACAGGGAGACCCCACCCAGTGAGGAGGGATAGATTATGGTCCCACTTAAAGACAGAGGCTGGGCATGATGTGACACAGCAGCTGTGCTGTGACTTGGGGCACTGCTCTTCATCAGGACTGTCTGGACTTCCTGGAGCCTGCAGGCTAGAACAGCTGAGTTGACCTAACCACAGAAATGGTAGCTGCCCCTCCCCCTGGGAACTCCTCTGTCTCAATCAGTCTCTAGCCTGTTGCACTGGCTGGTTAGAATTCCAAGCCAGTGGCTCTTAATTTGTGAGATGATTTAGAAGTGAGGAGGTGGGACACACAGAACACTGCTGCCTGGCTCTCTGGATTCAGCCTCCTTCCTAAGGCGGATGGATCTCCTGTTCAGATGGATCTCCTGCCTTGCTAGGATTTCCGAGGCCAGAGTGTGTAAAACTCCGGAGTCTCTGTGAGGAGACTCTGCACAGCTCTGTGTATCAAATCCAAGGCCCTGGTAGCATGGTCTTAGGCGTGGATCTCCTGATCCATAGGGAGAAGGACGGTTTCTTGGGCAGGATTGCACAATCACTCAGGGCTGCCTGTGGCTGGGGGTGGAGATTCCTTTGGCTCCATGCCATTCCTGGGTGGGCTGTTGCCCCAGCCTGCTTTTCTTTGTTCTCTGTGGGTCGAGTTGTCCACCTAGTCAGTCTCAATGTGAGAATCTGGATATTTCAGTTGAAAGTTTTGAATTCACTGCCATTTGCATTCCTCTCCGTGAGAGCCATGAATTGCAGCCACTTCTAACTGGCCATCTTGGCCTTTCCTATTCAGTTACTTTTTACTTCCTTTGAATGAATAATATTTTTTATTCATTTACATGTTGGTAGTCATTTGGATTATTCCTAATTTTTGGCCAGTATGAAAAAACACGTGTATAATTTTATGACTTATGCTTCCATTTCTTTTAGTAAGTATCTAGCAGTAAAAATGCTTCGTCATATAACAAGTGTATGTTTATCTTTATAAAATGATGTCTAATTATTTTCCAAAGTGGTCAGATTATTTTACATTTCCACTAATAATATATGAGAGGGAATGCATATATTATTGGATTATTTTACATTTCCAATAATAATAATTCTAGGAGCTCTACATCCTCATCAGCACTTAGATTGGTCAGCCTTTTCCATTTGCCTAGTCTACTGGATGCGTAGCGGTATTTCATTGAGGTTTTAATTTTCATTTTCTTGATCACTAATAAAATTAGATGTACTTTTTATGTGCATATTGGCTATTCTTGAATATATTCTTTTTTGAAGTACCTATTCAATTTGTTTTTCTGTTGTTAATAGGGTTGTCTACTGATTATATTGTGAGTGTTTGAAAAATATTCCAGACACAAGCGTTGATATGTGTATGAGTTTTCTTTCATTCCATGGCTTGTCTCTTATTGAATAACAGAAGTTTTCAATTTTATGAAGTATAATTTGTTAATTGTTTTATTGGTGCTTTTTGTGTTTAAACAATCTTTGCCTTACTCAACATCAAAAGGAGTTTTCTGTGTTTTATTTTAGAAATGTTACAGTTTTGGCTTTTATGCTTTGGTCTATGATTGTTGTATATGGTGTGTGTATATGAGTTAAAGTTGTCTTTTCTCCACATGAACATCTAGCTCTAGCAGAATTTACTTAAAAATACTGTCTTTTCCCCATTGAATTAACTTGGTAAAGATCAGTTGGCCTTATTTGTCTCAGTCTATTTCTGTACTTTATTCTTTTTCATTAATCTGTAAGTCTAGTCTTACATGAATTACATACTCTCCAAATTCCTGCAGTTATGAAGGTATAATAATCTTAAAATCAGGTAGTGTAAATCCTCCAATTTTATTTTTTTAAAAAATAGTTTTGGCTGTTTTATTTTGCTTTCTCCAGTAGATTTTAGAGTTATCTTTTCCATTACCTCATAATATGCAGGAATTTGGATTGGAAAATTCAGTATTGTCAATTGACATGATAAAAATACTGAGTTTTTCAATCTTTAGATATGGTATATCTCTCCACTTATTTGGATCTTTAATATCTCTTAGTGATATCTTGAAATTTTTACTATATAGATTTTGTATACATTTTGTTAAATTTATGCCTAAACAGATCACGTTTTTGTATGTAATAGTAAATGGTGTTCTTTGAATTTTATTTTCTAATTGTTCATGACTAGTTTATAAAAATTTCTTGTATATATCCTAGGATGCTGAAAACTTGCTAAGTAAGTTTAGTTCTAGTAGCTTCTTTGTAAATTTTAAAAGATTTTCTATGTATATGATCAGTATATCTGTGATAGCCACTTTTTTGTCTTCATTTTGGAGCTGTACGTTTTATTTTCTTTCTTTTTGCACTGGTGATACAATCCTGAGTAAAAGTGATGAAAGCAAGAACTTTGCCTTGCTTCCATTCTTAGAGGAGAAGTTTTCAGTCTTTCATTATTAAATATTATCATAGCTGTGGGATTTTTAGAGATACTTTTTATTAAGTTGAAGATATTTCCTTTAATCAATATTATGATATAATTTTTTAATCAAAAGA
This sequence comes from Cacajao melanocephalus, assembly GCA_963573385.1. NCBI lineage: Eukaryota > Metazoa > Chordata > Mammalia > Primates > Pitheciidae > Cacajao > Cacajao melanocephalus. The sequence continues at coordinate 10,097 of CAUYLG010005344.1, read as the reverse complement.
GGTTTCAAATTTTTTGAAATGTTTTTTCTATATCTACTGAGATGATTATATAAAATTCCCACCTTCTTCTGTTAATGGCATGAATTACACATCAACTTTGCATTCCTGGGCTAAACGAATTTCACTTTTTCATGTTGCATTTTCCTGATGTTGAATGTGATTTCTAAGTATTATATTAATAATACTGCTTGTCAATAAAAAGAATATTAATTTTCTTATTAGTAATATTCTTCTTAATAGTAAGAATATTACTTCTTAATAGCACGTTTGTGGTAGTCAGAATAATGGATCCCCCAAATATGTCCACATCCTAATCTCCTTTATGTGTGAATATGCTACATCACATGGAACAAGGAACTTTGAAAATGTAATTCAAGTGAGAAACCATGAGATGGGGAGATTATTCTGCATTATTAGAGTGAGGCCAGTCTAATCACAAGAGTCTTTACAAGCAGATAAGCTTTCCTGGTGGTGGTCAGGGACATGCGTCAACAGAAGCAAGGTCAAAGAGAGGTGGTGTTGCTGGCTTTGAAAATGCAAGAAAACAGCTATAAACCAATAAATGTGGGTGGCCTCTAGAGACAAGAAAAGGGAAAGAAATGAATACTGTACTAGAACACCAAGGAAGAAATGCAACCCTGCCAATCCTTGATTTTATTCCAGTGTGTCGGATTTCTGACCTACAGATCTATAAGATGATAAATCTGTGTTAAGCTACTAAGTGTGTGGAAATTTCTTCTGGTAACAACAACAACAGCAAAAAACTAATACAATGTTCATGAAAGATATTTGTTGGTAGGTTTCTTGTAGTTTTCTTCTTATTTATTATCTAGGTAATACTAGCCTTATAAAATGAGCTAAAAAGTGTTCTCTCTAGTTAGATTTTATAAAAAGATTTGTGTAATTTTGCATTACTTCCTCCAGTGTTCAATAGATTTTTACCAATGAAACTATCTTAACCTGTCCTTTTTTTTTGTGAGCAGGTTCTAAATTAAAACTCGAATTATTTAATGATTACAGAGCATTTTACAGTTTCTAATTTCTCTTGTCTGTTTTTACACTTTATATATTTGTTTGTTTTATTTAAAACTTTGAATTCATTAAAATAATATTCACTTAAGATTTTTTAATGTCTATAGGATCTATAGTAATATTCCCTCTTTCATTCTTAAAACTATTATTTTGCATCTTCTCAGTTTACTTGACTGTTGCAGCTAGAAGTTAATCAATTAATCTACATTTTTAAATTAGTAGCTTTTAGCTTTTAGATTTTTTATTTTCCTGTTTGCTAGATTTTTGTGTTACTGATTTCTGTTGAGATTTTTATTATATTCTTTCTTCTGTATACGTTGGACTTGCTTGCTTGTTTCTTAAAATGGAAACTTAGACCATTTTCTTAGTCCATTTCCAATATAAATATTTATAGCTAGAGAGTTTTTTACTCACGCTTTTATCTCCACTTTCAAAATTCTGATGTTATAATTTCATTTCCCTTCAGTTAAAGTGATCTGAGTTTTCTTCTTTGACTCATGGAGTATTTAGAAGTGTGATTATTAATTTCCAAATATTTGCCAGTTTTCCAGACATTGTTTTTTCACTCATATTGTGTTTTATTTCTAATTTAGTTTTATTATAGTCAAAGAAAATACTCTGTACAGTGTCAATACTTTAAAATTTACTGGGAATTGTATTATGATCCAGAATATGGTATAACTGTGACATTTTCATGTGCATTTGAACAGACTGTTATTATGCAGTAAGGAATGTAGTATTTTAAAAATATGAATTCTGTCGTGTGTTAATAGTGTTCAAGTGTTCTGTATAATTAGCAATTTTAATATTTACTTGAAATTACTCGAAGAAGAATGTTGAAATCTCTAACATTTGCCTTATTGGAAAGTCTCTACTTTTCTTTGAAGTGTGTCTGTTTTGCTTTACTACTTTAGCAGCTCTGCTATTAAATGCATACATACTTGGGATTATTATGTCTCTTTGATGAATTGAACTTTTTTTGTATTGTGGCTGTCCTTTTTTTCTTTTGGTAATATTTCTTCTTATGAGGCTTACTTTCTCAAATGTTACTGTAGACATTTCAGCTTTCTTATAATTGATGATTGTGTGATATAAGTTTTTCCATTCCTTGGCATTTAAACTCTTGGTCACTTTACAAATAAGTGGAAAGAGAAATTGATTAATGGGCACGAATAATAGAGTTTCATAGAAGAAATAAGATCTAGCATTTGATAGAGCAGTAGGATGAGTATTCACTAATCAATTTTATTTCAAAATACCTGGAGGAGAATAATCAGAATGAAACAATTGTATTTCAAAATAGCTAGAGGAGAATAATTAGAATAATTAGCATAAAGAAAAGCAAATATTTAAGGTGATGAGTATCCCAATTACATTGATTTAATTTTTACCAATTATGTGAATATCCTAAATTGTCACATGCATCCTGAAAATATATACATTTTGTATCAATAAAAAAATTTTAAAGTGACATACATATAGCATGTATTTGCTTACAGACAATATATAGTTGGAAACTGTTTATTTGGTTCCTCTCTCTTTTCTTCAACAGTCTAGCTAGTGACCTATCTATCTTGTTAACCTTTTCAAAAACCTATTCCTGAAGTCACTGATATTTTGAAAGGCTTTTCATGTCATGATTTCCTTCAATTCAGGTCTGATTTTGGCTATTTCTTGTCTTCTGCTAGCTTTGAGGTTGATTTGTTCTTGGGTCTCTAATTCTTTCAGTTGTAATGTTAGGTCGTTAAGCTGAGATCATTCTAACTTTGGATGTGGGTATTTAGTGCTATGAATTTCTCTCTTAATATCGCCTTAGCTGTGTCTAGAGATTCTGGGGTGTTGTGTCTTTGCTCTCATTAGTTTCAAAGAACTTCTCGATTTCTGCCTTAATTTCATTATTTACCCAAAAGTCATTCAGGAGCATGTTGTTCAATTTTCATGTAGATTTTCTCTCATCCCCTTATTTTGAGCCATCCCCTTATCTTGAGTTCTGTATTCGTGGTTTGTGTGGTTGCTTTATAGTGACACTGGTCTGTGTGTTAAGTGTGTTTTTGTTGTAGCTGGTAGTGGTCTTTCTTTTCTCTATTTAGTGTTCCTTTCAAGATCTCTTGTAAAGCAGGTCTGGCAATAATGAACTCCCTTAATTCAATTCAATTGAATTGTTTTGAACAATTTTCTTAGTCTTGAATTCTATTTGTATTGTACTTTGATCTGAAAGTGTGTCTGGTATGATTTCCATCCTTTTGCCTTTGCTGGATTGTTTTATGTCTAGTCATGTGGTCAGTTTTAGAGTATGTGCCATATGACAATGAGAAGAATGCATATTCTGGTTTTGGATGGAAAGTTCTGTAGACAGCTTTCAGATCCATTTGGTCCAATGTTGAGTTCAGGTCCTGGATATCTTTGCTAATTTTTTGCCCCAGTGATCTGTCAAATACCATAAGTGGAGTTGAAATCTCCCACTATTGTTGAGTGGGAGTCTATATCTCTTTGTGGGTCTCTAATAACTTGGTTTATGAATCTAGGTGCTTCAGTGTTAGGAACATATATATTTAGGATAATTAGATCTTCTTGTTGAGTTGAACCCTTTACCATTATGTAATGCCCTTTGTCTTTTTTGATCTTTGTTGGTTTAAAGTCTGTTTCATCTGATATGAGGATTGCAACCCTGCTTTTTTCTGTTTTTCATTTGCCTGGTAGATTTTCCCCCATCCCCTTATTTTGAGCCTATGTGTGTCTTCTTTGGATCCCCCCAAACAGTTCCAACCTCTGCCTATTACTCAGTTCCATAGTTGCTTCTACATTTTCAGGTATTTTATATCAGTACTCGACTTATGGTACCAATTTACTATGTTAGTGGATTTTTACCTTTCTAGGAAGAAATACCTGAAACTGGGTAATTTATAAAGGAAAAAGATTTGATTGACTCAGTTCTGCATTGCCGGGGCGGGGGGGGGGGCCCTCAGGAAACTTACAATTATGGCAGACGATGAAGGAGAAGAAGGCATCTTTTTCACAAGGTGGCAGGTGGAGTGAGTGCAAGTAGAGGAAATGCCAGACAGTTATCAAACCATCAGATCTCGTAAGACTCACTCATTATCATGAAAGCAGCGTAAGAGAAACTGCCCTCATGATCGAATTACCTCCACCTGGTCCTGCCCTTAACAAATAGGGATTATGGAGACTACAATTCAAGATGAGATTTTGGTGGATACACAGAGCCAAACCATATCAATTTGCTTATCTTAAAAAGATCTTATTTCTCCAAAGCTTAGTTTGGCTGGATATGAAATTTATTGTTGAAAAATTTTTTCTTTAAGAATGTTGAATATAGGCCCTCAGTCTCTTCTTGTTTGTAGGGTTTTAACTAAGAGGTCCACTGTTGGTCTGATGATATTCTCTCTGTAGGTGACACACCCTTTTTCTTGAGCTGCGTTTAAAGTTCTTTCTTTCATTTTAACCTTGGAAAATCTTATGATTATGTGTCTTGGGGTTTATCTTTTTGTGTAGAATCTTGCAAGAATTCTCTGTATTTCCTGAACTTGACTGTTGGTCTCTCTAAAAAGGTTGAGGAAGTTTTCATGGATGAAATCCTAAAATACATTTTCCAAGTTCTTTTCTTTCTCCTCCCTTTCAGGGATGCCAATAATTCACAGATTTGGTCTCTTCATGTAATTCCATACTTCTTGTAGGTTTTATTCATTCCTTTTTATTCTTTTTAAAAATTTTTCTCTTACTGTCTTATTTCAGAGAATTAGTCTTTAAGTCCTGAAGTCCTGAGATTCTTTCCTCAGCTTGGCTTATTCTTCTGTTAATACTGGTAATTGCATTCTGAAATTCTTGTATTGTGTTATTCTGCTCTGACAGACCCATTCATTCATTTATATATATATATATATATATATATATATAGAGAGAGAGAGAGAGAGAGAGAGAGAGAGAGCCTCTTTTATACATATACTGTTTTCATATATATATATATATACATATATATATATATGTATATATATATATATATATATATATATATAGGCAGTTTTATCTTTCAGTTCCTATATTGCTTTATTGTGATTCTTATTTTCCTTGGACTGGGTTTTACCATCCTCCTGAATCTTGATGATTTGGTTCCTATCCATATTCTCAATTCTATTTCTGTCATTCTAGCCAGTACAGTGTGGTTAAGAACTCTTGTTGGAGGACTGGTGCAGTCTTTTGGGGGACATACAACATTCTGGCCATTTGAGTTACTGGAGTTCTTGCGTTGGTTCTTTCTCATCTGTTTGTAGATGTTCCTTTAACTGCGGTATAGATTCTGTACAATCAATAGACTTCTTTTTTTGATATGTTCATTGGGCCAAGGCTTTGTGCAGGGTTTTTATTTGAAGCTGACTTCCTGTCTCTGGTATCAGAGGTAGGTATATTAGTGAAGCATTCTGGTGTTGAAGGTTTAGTGTGTGATTCAGCAGGTGGTACTTAGGCTATTGGTCAGTTGGTAGACTCTTGCTCAGTTGTGTGGCTCCCTTGTCCTTCCTCACAGTGGCTGCTGTGTTTCTCCTTAATGCTCTGAAAGTGTAAATTCCTCTCCCCATAGAGTACTGGCATAGACTGTGACTCGGCACTCCTGGGCTGTCCACTGCACCTCTCAGGCAATTTCAATGTTTATGTTCCTTCCCCAACTTGGAGGCAGCAGAGGAAGGGACCTTAGTAGTGGTTGTGGCCAAGCGTATTTTGCTTGTCTCCTGGGGTTCCACCACAGAGAGATGAAGATCAGCAATTGCTCAGTGCAATCAGCCCAGGATGGAAAGTCTGTGCTGTGGGCCCAAGCCAGAGGTTACCTATATGGTGACAAGCAGTGAGGGGTACGTGGGATCTATCAAAATGGACTCACCTCCTTTTCTTGGGTCTACTGAAACTTGTTGGAGGCATAGATAGAGCATTTATGGTCTTTGCTCCTCCATTAGTCTAAGAGTAGTAAGGGCAGATCCACTATTTGCCCTTACCGTAATAAGGAAGTGGCAGAGAAACTTTCAATTGCCTCTGAAGGCTCTGTCCAGGGAGTTGCTGAGTTGGTGCTGGCTTGATAGCTCTGGCTGCCTAGAGGCTCAGGCCTGAAGGACCTGCTTGGTGAGAAGATAATGGGAACGGACGCTTAACAGTCTGGCCACTTTTCTGTAGGGCTGCTGCTGCGGTCTGTCAGGGTCCCACTCCAGTCACTAGTCATCTCAGATTTTCCAGTACCTGGAGGTCAGATTTTGATTTGTTCTATTTTTATCTTTCATTCCTCTTCATTATTTATAGGTTTTCCTTTAAATCCTTCAGAAAATTTATAAAGGCTCTTTCAACTTTCTTGTCTACTAATTTCATCTTCTCTTGCATTTCTGAATCTGTTTCTATTTATTGATATTTCTTATGTTTATGTGTCACATTGTTCTACTTTTTTTTTTTTTTAGACAAAGTCTCTCCTTCTTGCCCAGGCTGGAGTACAATGGCATGGTCTCAGCTCACTGCAACCTTTGCTTCCTGGATTCAAGCAATTCTCCTGCCTCAGCCTCCCAAGTAGCTAGGATTACAGGTGCACACTACTATGCCTGGATAATTATCTTTAGTAGAGATGGGTTTTACCATTTTGGCCAGGCACCATTTTGGCCAGGCTGGTCTTGAACTCCTGATCTTGTGATCTGCCTACCTTGGCCTCGCAAAGTGCTGAGATTACAGGTGTGAGCCACCGAGCCCAGCCTTCTTTCTACTTCTTGTAGCACTTTTTATGGGAAGCAGGGTATTATAATAGCATGTTGTTGAATACTTGGATTTTTTATTTTTCTTTTAAAGAGTGTTGGATTTTGTTTTGGCAGACAAGTTATTGTGGGTAAGCTTGATGCTTTTGTATCTTATGTACAAACTTTATCAAAGTGGACCTAAATTAGCCTTTTCCCTTAAACAGGCTTTAATATAGAGGCTGGGATATGTCTATGATTATGTTGTAAGCAATGGTTAGGATGTTGAACAGTGTCTCTTTTCTTCCTGGTTGAAACTCAAACTTTTCCCAGCCCAGTGTGAGTCCTGCAAATTATTCAGCTTTTTAATTCTTTGCTTCATAAAGTTTCACCCTGTGCATATGTATTTTAGTATTCAGCAGCATATTTAAGGGAATGCCTGTGTGTATTTTTGGAGCTCCTTTTCTTAGTAGCATCCTTTTTCTGTGCTCTGTATTGAAAATTCCAGGTATCTCAGCCTTTCTAAACTCCATCTGTCATTTCAAACCAGTGAGACAATAATGTTCTGCTTGGCTTTCTTCCTCCTACTCTATGGTCTAGAATATATACTGGGTAGAAATCTGAAGTGACTAAGGTCTGATTTTTTTCCTCTTCTTTCAGATATTACAGTATTGTACTGTCTAATGCCCAATGTCTAAACTCAACTTTTTAATATATTTTGTTCAGTTTTTTAGTGCTTTTTTTTTTAATGATGGGAGGGTAAGTTATTATTCCATGTCCAGGGACCAGCACCAGTTTTTTAAAATGAGATTGTTTCTAATCTCTGTTTGAAGTTTTACGGTCAAAAATAATTTATGGTTTCTTAAAAGACTTAAATTATGTCATTCTGTTTTTATATATTAAGCTGGAATATTGCTTCCTATAACTTTCTCACAGATTAGTTATATCTTAAATCTGTAGGCTTCAGCTACATTGCATAGATCTCTTTCTTTCTCTTTTTTTTTTCACATGACAGCTGTTTGAAATTTGAAGACAGAAAGTACTTTTTTTTCCTGAGAAATGGTTTTCTGAATCTTTCATAATCTTGGATACTTTTTGGATATCGTCAGATTCAAAATATCTTTTCTAAAATATATTTCCTATAAATAATAAAAGCATTCCAGATGTCATCTGATGAAATTATGCATATGGAGTTGATCTTGTGCTACCAAATGATTAATAACTCTTCTTTAAGTATTGTTACTAGCACACTACCATAGAATCTATATAACTTCAACAAAAGCCACTTTTAACCGTTTTTTTAATTACAAAATATAGGATTATATAATCACAGAATTCAAGGTAGAAAAAACTACTGAGAACAGTTGATGCAACCATGCAATTCTACTGAGAGATCTTTATTGCCTGCCTGTCACTTTCAGCAGAGCCCAAAGTCTTAGTGTGCAAACACAGGCTTGTCTACTTTTTTTCATTTATTACTCATCTCTGGCTCTATGATTTTTTGCTTCAGTAATCTGTTTTGTATTTTATAAATAGATTTCTTTCAGGAGTGTTTTTCTATGCTATTTTCTTGCCTAGAATGTCCTTTCTAACATGATTTCTTACCTAAAATGACATATCCTTTAAGAACTTTTACAGATACTGATTCACCAAGGTGGACTTTCTTCTTTTTAAAGCACTAAGGATGAGTTAGCTGCTCCTTCTCCTGCACCCATAATCTTTTGAATAACTCTGTCTTTGCATTTAGTACCTTTTACCGTAACATCCAATGTACTTGTCTATCTAAAATAGTGAGAATCTTGACTAGTATTATTTATCATTTTATTACTAGTATTTAGTAAAACATCTGGCACATAGCATAAGTGAAATAAATGGCTATTAAGAAGACAATGAGTTGTACAAGTTGGAAAATTCAGTTCTGAGAAATTAATTGACTTGTCTAAGGAAACAGAGACAAGTCTTCATAATCAAGTCATAGAACTGAAATTTTACATGTTTTTGAAATCTTAGTTTAATTTTCAACATTTTAGTTTTTGCATCTTAAACAGAGAAAACTCATGTAGACATATATCTTTGCCTGGAAGGCAACATACTTTCCTAGAAAGTAGTGTTAGGCAAATGTTTATGTTTTAAGACTTTCCTTGGGAATGGAGTCTTTGAGGTGTGGGAGAGAGGGAAAAGGGAGTGAGGCAGGAAGTAAAGAAAATGAATATGAGGGGGTGTGTTACTGAGTTTGCCACTGCTTGAAGTCAAGTACAATGACTGTTTAATTTGGCAGGACTATTGCTGGAGAGACTGCATGATCTACTGGTCTCATGACAGTCCCTCTAGAGAGAGGAAGGGAGATAATTTATGTGCCAGATTTGTCTCTTACTGGTCTGAGATTGGTTCCACAAGGACTGCTTCTCTAAGCTTATAGATCGAATATTCATGACTGTCAATTGGCTTCCAGGACGTCTTAAACGTCAGGGAGAACTTATTTCAATCTGCTTCAATTGAACCAACTTCACGTGAAAAATACCTCACAACTTTCTTATATAGCTGTTATTTTATGAACTGTTTATATAATGAAATCGGCTCTTTGTTAAGTTGAGACTGTGGACTTTGACACTTTTCCTCTCAGGCATCGGGGGCACTAGAGTGGAGGAAAGGAAGTAAACAGAAAAATGGCAAGTATGATGTGTAATGAATTAAAGTTATCTCCCCCAAACTTTCTCCCTGATTTTCTAAATGATAGATATCAAATAGAAGAGCCTTTTTCGGGCAATAGTGTTGTCCTTAGAGATCCCTAGGAGCTTTGGTAGTCATTTTAATTTGTCATTTTTAGAAGTTCCAAACTCTTTTTATGTTTTTGAATTTGATAGTTGTCATTTACCAATTTCTGGTACCCTAAAAGATGGTATATATAGCATGTTTTATAGTAGATTATTGCATGACCAGAAAACAAAATAACACATAAAAACATGTTTACTTAAGGCTTCTTGATTCCCTTTTCAACTCTTCAGAGGTAAGTATGGTTGAAAGTTTGGTACACATCCTTCCAATTTTTATGTAACCTATGTGCAATCATATACCTAGAGAATCTTTTCTACATTCCCTGCTCTGTTCCTAGTCTTTTAAGCTAGGTAGCTTTCTTTTTTCTTTCTTCTTCTTTTTTCTCCTTCCCTCCTTCCCTCCCTCCCTCCTTCTCTTCTTTCCTTCCTCCCTCCCTCCTGTCCTCCTTCCCTCCTTCCTTCCTTCCCTCCTTCCTTCCTTCCTTCTCTCCTTCCTTCCCCCATCCTGTCATCCCTCCTTCCTGTCTTAACTACCGCCATCCACCCTCCCACCCACACATCCATACCTCAATCCCTC